>JAEHOM010000007.1:0-113514 GCA_016433075.1 Hoplolaimus columbus | reverse complement strand
CCGCGCAGTATACCGTAATAATCCAGATAAACAGCCCCTGGGATGACCATCTGTCTAGCGGCGCAAAGTGGCGGTTTTATTGACTTAAGAGTCAGCGAATACACCACGAAATCCTGTGGGAGCTGGCTTGCCTGCGATAGCAGTGGATCAGAGCCAAATAGGTTGGCTGACACACCGCTATCGCAGGCAAGCCAGCTCCCACATGTGTTATGCGCTGGGCTCAAGCGCTTTGCGCTGCCCCACCTTCCAGCTTCCTCCACAACAACCGCACATTCGCCTTGCGCACCAACGCGCAGCGATACAAGCGAATCTCCAGCGGCACATGCCATTGCGGCCCGCCGCACACCACCAGTTCGCCACGTGCCAACTCTGCACGTACGCTCAACTGCGGCACCCAGGCGATCCCCAAGCCTTCGAGCGCCATGCTCTTGAGGCTGTCGGCCATGGCGGTTTCATAGATGGTGGTAAAGCGCAGAGCCCTCTGGCGCAGCAGCAAATTCACCGAGCGGCCCAGGAACGCGCCGGCGCTGTAGGCCAGCAGCGGCACGCTGCCCTCGCCCTCCAGGTCGAACAGCGGCTTGCCCTCGGCATCGGCGGCGCACACCGGGAGCATTTCGGTGTTGCCCAGATGCAGCGACGGGAAAATCTCGGCGTCCATTTGCATCGCCGCGTCCGGGTCGTAGAACGCCAGCATCAGGTCGCAACCGCCTTCGCGCAGGGCGTGCACGGCGTCGCCGACGTTGGTGGCCACCAGCCGCGTGGCGATATTCAAGCCCTCGTTGCGCAACTGCGCGATCCAGCGCGGGAAGAACCCCAAGGCCAGGGAGTGGGCGGCCGCCACTTGCATGACTTCGCCCTGCCCGCCTTCCAGGTGATGCAAATGGCGCAGGACTTCACCGAGCTGTTCGACCACTGTGCGCGCCGTAACCAGGAACAACTGCCCCGCCGCCGTCAACTCCACCGGTGTACGCGAACGGTTGACCAGCGTCAGGCCCAACGCGGCTTCCAGGCTGCGGATACGCCGACTGAACGCCGGCTGGGTGACAAAGCGCCGCTCAGCCGCCTGGGAAAAACTACGCGTCGCCGCCAGGGCGCTGAAGTCTTCCAACCACTTGCTCTCAAGGTTCATCACTGCCTCCCACGGAATGCACCATTTTGGCACACACGCCCGCCAAGATAACCGGGTCACATCCACATTATGCCGTTTGTGCATAGGCCAGTGTTTAACAGCATTGGCCCAAAAAGTTCTACAAGCCTAGCATTCGCAGCGTTCCGGCCAGTTCCGGGTCCATATTGAGATGATTTCCGTCATGTCCTCTGCTGCATCATTCCGTACCGAAAAAGACCTGCTTGGCGTACTCGAAGTACCGGCTCAAGCGTATTACGGCATCCAGACCCTGCGAGCGGTGAATAACTTCCGCCTCTCGGGCGTTCCGATTTCGCATTACCCGAAATTGGTGGTCGGTCTGGCAATGGTCAAGCAAGCGGCCGCTGACGCCAACCGCGAGTTGGGCCAGCTCAGCGAAGCCAAGCACGCTGCCATCAGCGAAGCCTGTGCTCGTCTGATCCGCGGCGATTTCCACGAAGAGTTCGTGGTGGACATGATTCAAGGCGGCGCCGGCACTTCAACCAACATGAATGCCAACGAAGTCATCGCCAACATCGCGCTGGAGGCCATGGGTCACCAGAAGGGCGAATACCAGTACCTGCACCCCAACAACGACGTGAACATGGCGCAGTCGACCAACGACGCCTACCCGACCGCGATCCGCCTGGGTCTGCTGTTGGGCCATGACGCGCTGCTGGCCAGCCTCGACAGCCTGATCCAGGCGTTCGCCGCCAAAGGCGCCGAGTTCAGCCATGTGCTGAAAATGGGCCGCACCCAGTTACAAGACGCCGTGCCGATGACCCTCGGCCAGGAATTCCGCGCTTTCGCCACTACCCTGGGCGAAGACCTGGCGCGCCTGAAGACCCTGGCACCGGAGCTGCTCACCGAAGTGAACCTGGGCGGCACCGCCATCGGCACCGGCATCAACGCCGACCCACGTTACCAGGCCCTGGCCGTACAACGCCTGGCCACCATCAGCGGCCAGCCGCTGGTACCGGCGGCCGACTTGATCGAAGCCACCTCCGACATGGGCGCCTTTGTACTGTTCTCCGGCATGCTCAAGCGTACCGCCGTGAAGCTGTCCAAGATCTGCAACGACTTGCGCCTGCTGTCCAGCGGCCCACGCACCGGCATCAACGAGATCAACCTGCCGGCACGCCAGCCAGGCAGCTCGATCATGCCCGGCAAGGTCAACCCGGTGATTCCGGAAGCGGTTAACCAGGTGGCATTCCAGGTGATCGGTAACGACCTGGCCCTGACCATGGCAGCCGAAGGCGGACAATTGCAGTTGAACGTGATGGAGCCGCTGATCGCCTTCAAGATCTTCGACTCGATCCGCCTGCTGCAACGCGCCATGGACATGCTGCGCGAGCACTGCATCGTCGGCATCACCGCCAACGAAGCACGCTGCCGCGAACTGGTGGAGCATTCCATCGGCCTGGTCACCGCGCTGAACCCGTATATCGGCTATGAAAACGCCACCCGCATTGCGCGTATCGCTCTTGAAAGCGGGCGCGGCGTGCTGGAACTGGTGCGTGAAGAAGGCTTGCTCGACGACGCCATGCTCGACGACATCCTGCGCCCGGAAAACATGATCGCTCCACGCTTGGTCCCGCTGAAGGCCTAAGCGTTTGTTGCACCGCTCACCAGGTTGAGGGACTAGACACCTCTCACCTTTTGAGGGCCTGAAGGCTCGTTCTTCAGGCCCTTTTTTTTGCCTTGAGGTTGCTCCATGACGCCCATAAAAAATCTAATATCGCACCGCAAACCTTCCTCCCCTTCCGCGACCGCGCTGAAACCTTTAATCGCCCCGTGCAGACGGATCACGCTCGCCTAGGTATAGTGCCGCCCCTCTTCGCGTCTGCGGCTGTCGGTAACGAGGCCCGGGAACCACGCGAAAGCGCATGAATAACAACACCCGCAAAAGGATGGGGATCGAGCGTCGTGCACTGCCTGGTGCCGAGCGATGCGTCGGACCGTCCTGCGTTTGCCATTAGAAAAATCAGCGAGGAACACTCCATGCTCGAAGTCATCAACGACTTCCTCTCAGGGAAAGTACTGATCGTGCTCATAGTCGGGCTCGGCGGTTATTTCACGATCCGCTCGCGTTTCGTGCAGTTGCGTCACTTTTTCCACATGTTCTCGGTGTTTAAAGACAGCCTCAAGAGCAGCGCCGGCCAACTCAGCTCGTTCCAGGCGCTGATGCTCAGCCTGGCCGGCCGCGTGGGTGCCGGTAACATCGCCGGTGTCGGCATTGCCGTGACGTTGGGTGGCCCAGGTGCCGTGTTCTGGATGTGGGTCACCGCGCTGGTGGGCATGTCTTCGAGCTTTATCGAGTGCTCCCTCGGCCAGTTGTACAAGCGCACCGACGCTGAAGGCACCTACCGTGGCGGCCCGGCGTATTACATCCAGCACGGCCTGCACAAGCGCTGGCTGGGGATGGTCATGGCGTTCCTGCTGCTGGTGACCTTCGGCTTTGCCTTCAACGGCCTGCAAGCACACGCTGTCACCCACTCGCTGAACAACGCCTTCGGCCTCGACACCACCTACACCGGCCTCGCGCTGGCGGTGTTGCTGGGCCTGGTGTTCATCGGCGGGATCAAGCGTATCGCCTCGATCGCCGACCTGCTGGTGCCGGTCAAGACCCTGGTCTACATCGCCGTGACCCTGTACGTGATCGTGCTGCAATTCGACCACGTACCGGCCATGCTCGCGACCATCGTCAAGAGCGCGTTCGGCCTCGACCAAGCCTTCGGTGGCCTGGTGGGCAGCGCGATCATCATGGGTGTAAAGCGCGGCGTGTTCGCCAACGAAGCAGGCTTGGGCAGTGCGCCTAACGTGGCGGCAGTGGCGTCGGTAGAACACCCTATCGCCCAAGGCGTGGTGCAAGCGTTCAGCGTGTTCCTCGACACCTTCGTGATCTGCACCTGTACTGCGTTGCTGATCCTGCTGTCGGGTTTCTACACCCCAGGCTTTGAAGGCGACGGCATTGCCCTGACCCAGAACTCCCTGGCGGCAGTAGTGGGTGACTGGGGCCGCATGTTCATCTCGGTGGCCCTGGCGTTGTTCGTGTTCACGTCGATCATGTACAACTACTACTTGGGCGAGAGCAACCTGCGCTTCCTGGTCGGCAACAACCGCAAGGTGCTGATGGGTTATCGCGCTTTGGTGCTGGTGCTGATTTTCTGGGGCTCCATCGAGAACTTGAGCACGGTGTTTGCCTTCGCCGACATCACCATGACCATGCTCGCGTTCGTCAACCTGTTCGCCCTGGCGTTCCTGTTCAAGATTGCCATGCGCATCCTCAACGACTACGACAACCAGCGCGCGGCGGGTATCAAGACCCCGGTGTTCGATTCCAGCCAGTTCCCCGACCTGGACCTGGACCGCAAGGCCTGGCCGGCCAACCCGGTGAAAACCGAAGCGGCCCCGGCAGTTGAACTGAGCGCTCAAGCGCAACGTTAATCACGGCTAGATGACACGCCGCCCGGCCTTGGGCATGCTCTGGGCCCGGCGGCGTTTTTCGTTCAGGAGATTTTCGATGCAATCAGCTAATAACGTGATGGTGCTCTATACCGGCGGCACCATTGGCATGCAGGCCAGCGCCAATGGCCTGGCACCCGCGTCTGGTTTTGAAGTACGCATGCGTGAACAGTTCGCCGACGCAGACCTGCCCGCGTGGCGCTTCCGGGAAATGTCACCACTGATCGACAGCGCCAACATGAACCCCGCTTACTGGCAGCGCCTGCGCAGCGCCGTGGTCGAGGCGGTAGACGCCGGCTGCGATGCCGTGCTGATCCTGCACGGCACCGACACCCTGGCCTACAGCGCGGCGGCCATGAGCTTCCAACTGCTGGGCCTGCCGGCACCGGTGGTGTTCACCGGTTCGATGCTGCCCGCCGGTGTGCCCGACAGCGATGCCTGGGAAAACGTCAGCGGTGCGTTGACAGCCTTGGCCGAAGGGTTGGAGCCGGGTGTGCACCTGTACTTCCACGGCGCGCTGATGGCACCGACCCGCTGCGCGAAGATTCGCAGTTTTGGGCGCAATCCGTTTGCGGCCTTGCAACGCAAGGATGACTTCGCCCGTGCCGAAACCCTGCCGGCAGCGCTGGATTACCGTCAGCCCAAAGCCTTGGCGAACGTCGGCGTACTGCCGCTGATACCCGGTTTCGACGCTGCACAGCTAGACGCAATCATCAGCAGCGGCATTCAGGGCTTGGTGCTGGAGTGCTTCGGCAGCGGCACCGGGCCGAGCGATAATCCGCAGTTCCTCGCCAGCTTGCAGCGTGCGCAAGATCAAGGTGTGGTGGTGGTCGCCATCACTCAGTGCCATGAAGGCGGTGTAGAGCTGGATGTCTACGAGGCCGGCAGCCGCTTGCGGGGCGCCGGCGTGTTGTCCGGCGCAGGCATGACCCGCGAAGCCGCGTTCGGCAAGTTGCACGCCCTGCTCGGTGCCGGCCTTGCCGTCGAGGAAGTGCGGCGCCTGGTAGAGTTGGACCTGCATACCAACCCAACTTGAACGCCCAAGACAGCCCTACATAAGCACTGCTATTCCCTGCTTGCTGATACCTAACATGGAAAACCCGAGCCTGCTCTCGGCTTTTTCCATTGATCGGCAAGACAGGGATGCCCGCATGACAACCTCCAGCTCCACACCCTCGCAGCAAACGCCTCCAGACACTGAAACACACAAACTGGCCACTCAACTGTCCGTCGGACCTTCGTTTCGTGAAGCAGCTCGCGAACTGCTGCGCCAGTCTTTACTGGAGAAATACCCAGACCTGGACATCGACCCGGCCATGACACTGATGGGCACTCCCACCTGGGAGCTCATCGATGACCAGATCGTGCCAGGGCCAACACGCTATGAAACCTTGAGCAGCATCCTGGCCCGGCAGGCCATCCTCAAGGTGCCGACGCTGTGCGTCGAGGGCAATCACTTCCTGACCCTGAAGCCGTTGACCACCCCCCCGCTTCATTTACCCGTGCGTATTGTCGAAATCGCCAATCTTATCAATACCCTGGCGCCGGTGGTCTACCGGGCCTTTCAGGAACAGTTGGTAACGTTCTGGAACCAGAGCAACGGCAACGGTCCTCGCTGGCAAACACTCACCCAGAGCCTGCGCGGGGCCTGGAATGTGCAACACGTCGATGCCTGGACCGACGAAGACTGCACGATGGCCCGAACGCTGTTTCATGCACCCACCCGCTCCGCTCGCCAAGGCAATAACCCTTATGGCAGCCGCGCTTATCTGATTGATGCCGACCTGGTAAAAGGTTCCAAGACGCAGCACACAGACCAAGTATTCATGACCGTGCTCGAGGGCAAACTCGAAGACAAAACCCTGATCCTCTGTTACTCACCCTTCAAGGGATACGAGAAATACGACACCTACCAACAGCTAGGCGATTCGTTGAAGGATCACCTGGAGCAACCGGAGGCTTTTGATCGCCTGGAGTGGCGCCTTTATGAACCTGACGGCGATTTTTTCGAGCACGCTGCCTGCAAGCTGATCGCCCTGCAACTTGAGACTGTGGAAAACCTCAAAACCGGGGATTACAAACAGCCCAGCGCGAAACACCCGCCCCTGCAAACACTCCCGATGCCTGCCGAAAAAGCCATCGCCAAAGGGCCGGGCCCAGGCTGGTATCAAACCCAACTGCCGGACTGGCTGACCGATGCCTCTGCCAGCGATCAGTCGCTTTATTCACGCCACCTCAAGGACTTGGCCTCGCTCAATAGCCTGAATGCCGGCAAGACCTACGATGACGGTATTCCCAGCATTCATCAGTTCGCCTTGGACCAGTTGAAAATCGAGCTGCTCAAGGACCACCCGACGCTGCATTACCTGAAGCTCGACAAGCTGAAAATCCAGGTCAAGAGCCTGGTGGTATGGGGCCTTTTCACCGTGCCCGGGCAGTTCGAAACCACCACGTTCAGCCTTGCCGAACTGGCCCTGCAAAACCTGATTGCACTGCCCACCGGTAATAAAACGTTGCTGAGCGACATCCGCCAATCCATACCGGATCGGATAACCGTGGCTTACCTCGAAACACTGATCAGCCGCTGTAATATCGGTGTCACGTACCCTGCATTGATCCGCAGCAAACTGCTGGATGACCCGGCCGAGGCGTCACGTCGCAAAAAACTGTACCGCGATCACCTGCGAGTCCAATTGCCGATGCTGGCCTTACAGCACAAGATTCGCCGCATGGGCGGGATTGACGAGCGCGGCTACCGCTACGTTGTGGCTGTGATGCAGCCTGAAAGCGGCGACCATTACGTCGACGGCAAAGCCATCATGGTGCGACGCCTGAGCTTCAACCCCAAGCGCCGGCTCATCAACGGCAACGATGACGTCACCAATATGTACATCATCGGCCCAGAAAATGCTCAAGACGGCCCTTGCCTGCTATACCGCCCGTTGTTTGAACCCGCGTTGCTGCAATACCCATCACCGGCAAACTTGCTGTATGCCATCAGCCAGTCGCGCACGTTGCGCGATTCGGTGATTAGCTGGCTACCGGACGCGGTGCGTAACCACTACGCCAATTATGTCTTTACCAGTCATTGGCCGTCGCCGTGGGTCATCGCCGACTTTCTGGTAAACCCCATCGAGCTATGGACCTATAGCGGTCCCGTGAGTCTTGGTGAGGAGAGCCTCAACGGGGATATGTTCAAGACGCTGTTCGAGAGCAACGCCAAAGCGCTGATTGAACTGGCGGACCGCCAATCGGTATCGAATGCCGAAAGCCGCTGGGACACGCTAAAGCAGGCCGGTTGGGTGCTCTTCAATGCCGCACTGCCCTTTATGGGGCGCGTCGCAAGCACTAGCGCGTGGATCTGGCAAATCGTCGAACAGCTGGAAACTTTTGCCCAGGCCCATGAGGAGGGCGACAAGCCTGCACAATGGTCTGCGCTGACCGATGTGCTGCTTAACCTGGGTATGGCGATCACCTTACACAGCGCACAGCGCAGCAGACCTAAGTTCGAGCCGGCCAGGATCGAGCCCACCAAAGTCAAGACGACCGAGCTTGCGCCTGAAACGCCGGGCCCCTCCAGCACGATAAGCTTCACCGTCGAGCAACTGCCTGAGCGAACCTCGCTGGCCCCGCCTCCCGATCACGAGATCGCACTGAACACGAGCGGCGCAATCAACCGCACGCCAGCGCTGGAAACCTCGATGCTTGAAAGCTTTAAAACAGAAAAGCCCGCTGACCTCGGCGCCGTCATAGACCAGCCGGCTGCTGACCGCTACCTGTATCAGTCAGGAGAGCAGCACTACGCTCCCGTCGGCGAAAACTGGTTCATGGTGAAAGTGGACGACGATAAAAACATTGTTGTCATTGACCCCAACCAGGCCAACCGCATCGGCCCCATACTGATTCACAACGCTCAGGGCGAATGGTCCGTCGACCACCGGGTGCGCCTGCGCAAACCCAGTACCGATCGGTTGAAAAATACCGCCAAGGACCTTGCGATCACCGAAGCCGACGCATCGCGCAGTAAATTGAAAGCGTTTGAAAGCGCGAAGAAAACCCAGCAGCGCCTACTGCAAGAAACCCGCAAAGCAATGGCCGAGGCCCCCAGTACCAGTGCCCAAGCCAAACGCCAGGCCTACCTGGACACGCTCGATGGCCAATCGGAAGACTACGAACAAGCACGGCAACACCTGATGACCATCGCCGTCTTCACCTCGGAGCCTGAATTCCAAGTAAAAGCCATTGGCTATCTACAGGCCCAACTGGCGCTCAATGAAGCAGGGGTAAACGAAGAACTCGTCCCCTTTACTTCAAAACTTTCGCCCGTTCTGGAACAGCTCCCAATCCATGCACCGCCACCTCATACCAGCGATATCGCGGATTACCAACAGATCGTCGAGATGAGCGACAGCATGATCAAACGCCTGGATTACGCTCAGTCACGCTTCACCGAACTACGCAAATTCGGCCCGGCCGGATTCGACGTGATCAGGGAGAGCAAGCGCAAACTGCCCCGCTATATGAGCGACGATCTCAGGGCCCTGCAGGTGACGTTGGCGCGTCACTTGTGCCTGACCCCTGAATCCCTCGCAACCGAACCCCATGCCTGGGAGATGCTCAACAACACGCTCGACAGTGCCGACGTCGCGGTACAGACCCTGCGTGACACCCTGGATGAGCGAAGCGAATATCGCCTGGACGAGCGTATCGATGCCTTGAGCAATCTAGTGGAGCAGTTCAAGTTCATCGATGAGCGCTTGAAGGACTTTTCTCAAGAGTTCTCCGAACAGATCCAGGCCCAACCCCTGGAGCGCCTGAGTCGATCGCTGCAAGGGTTCGCCAACCGCGCCAAGGCGGCACTTGTCCCTCTGCACGAAGAACAGAAACTGACGCGAATCAGGCCCACCCCTCCCCCTGCGCTACCCAGGCCGCTGAAAAAATTTATCCAGACACGCTACAACGGCGTGTTGATTGGCGAACCCCGCTTGGACCCCATAGGGACCGTATCAAGGTTCGTTGATATCAAGACCCCGATAACCGGCCAGGTCCTGGCCACCTTTCATGAGAAGACTCCGGGTATGTGGGTCGAACACATCGAAACGCCCACGGCACAGGCCACATCCACAACGCTCACGCTCCACGACGCCACCACCGCGGGCGAGAAACTACTCGCCCAATTGCCGAAGTTTCAAGAACGCGCCAGCCAACAAGCCAACGATACCTCGCGCACGGCCATCGGCATCGAGTACATGTTTCACCAGCACGCCTGGTTGCTCGAGCGCAGCGAGCAAGATATTGACGAGGCATTGATCAAAGCCAAAGTCACGGCACAAACCAAGCAATCCAGCGCAGACCTGCGCAAACGACTCAAGGCTGCCACAAAAGCACTTTACGCACGAGCCACTGAAACCGTGGCAAAGCTGATCAAGCAACAGCCGCCGACCCTTGCCCATGTCGACTGGCTCATTAACCACCGCGAAATTGCGATCAAAAAGGTCACGACCCGCCAGCCCCTCAAGGGCGCCACTTGGAGCTATCAAGATGAGTATGCCGTCATTGATCTGTCTACCAGCAAACCCCTCTGGTATGCACATTTCCAATACTCGAGCGCCCACGCTTCACTTAACAGATTTCTCCATGCACGGTTGAAAACACCAGCAGAACAACAGCTCAAAGAGGTGGCTGACACGATCACCGACTTGAACGCAGAGGAACAACTCAACTACTACCGCAGCTCCATCAACCTGACGCAAGCCCAGCGCTTGTTTTTCCCGCCAGAGGTCTATTGACCATCCCCTCGCGCAACGGCACATAACTTGCTCCAGCCTGGCAAACCCAGGCTGGAATCGATCATGCTGCATTCACACCTGACCACCCTCAATGCGGTCTCGCTGATACTGGAGACGTTCAAGCCTGACGGCATACCCAGCCAAACCCTGCTGGCCGGCAGTGGCATCAGCAGCGCCGACCTGGGCCGCGCCGATACGCGTATTACCACTCATCAGGAAATGCGCGTATGCGCCAACGCCGTGGCGTTGCGCCGGGGTATCGGCTTGGAACTGGGCCGGCGCATGCATGTGTCATCCTACGGCATGCTCGGTTATGCACTGCTCACCAGTGCCACCTTCGGTGACGCTTTGCGCCTGGCCCTGCGCTACCCGGCGCTGTTGGGAACACTTTTTGAACTGAGCCTGGAGGAGGACGGCCAGCGTGTCTGGTTCAGCGCCAGTGACTATCGCGAAGATCCAGCCCTGCACGCCTTCAATGTCGAGTTCTGCCTGCTCTCGCTGAAAGTCATCGGCGACGATCTGCTCGGCCAACCACTGCCATTACTCGGCGCGCGCTTTGAATACCCAGCGCCCGACTATCGAGCACGCTACGCCGAACGCTTCGACTGCCCGCTGCAATTTGGCGCCGCCAGCAATGCCTTTGCGTTCGACCGTGACTGGCTCGATCAACCCCTGCCGCTGGCCGACGCCGTCACCCACTGCGCCATGGTGGAACGCTGCCGGCGGCAGAATGCCGAGTTCACCGGTCGCCAGGCCTGGCTGGGGCGTGTGCGCCTGTTACTGGCCGCGCAACTGAATGCCGCTCCGGGCCTGGAGGGACTGGCAGGGCAGATGAACTGTTCAGCACGTACCCTGCGCCGGCATTTGCATGATTTGGGCTGCAGCTATCAGGAGTTGCTCGACGAACTACGCTTCGAACGCGCCAAACATTTGCTGGGGGAGGATGAACTGCCGATCTACCGGATCGCCGAGCAACTGGGCTTCAGCGAGACCGCGAGCTTCAGGCATGCGTTCGTGCGCTGGAGCGGTGTGGCACCGAGTCAGTTCAGGCCTTAGCAAGGGGCGAATAGCGGACAGACACATTGGCCATATCGATCCCCTTTTGGCCGCTCCTGCCGTTCTCCAAAACCCGGCGTCTGGCAACACTGCAAGGCATACCCCAAAGCCTTCGGAGAACAACAACATGCTGACGATCTACTCGGACGATCATCATTTGCACCATGGCCGCTGTGAACTGATGGACGGGCAACTGATGCCCTGCTTCGAAATGCCCTCGCGCGCCGACCATGTGCTGCAACGGGTCAAGACGCGGGAGCTGGGGCCCGTGCAAGCGCCGCTGGACTTCGGCCTGGCACCGCTGCAACGTATCCACAGCCTCGACTACCTCGACTTCTTCAAAGGCGCCTGGCAGCGCTGGACCGAATACGGCCAGGACGGCGATCTGTTGCCCTACACCTGGCCTGCGCGCACGTTGCGCCGCGTGATGCCCACCAGCCTGCACGGCCAGTTGGGCTATTACAGCTTCGACGGTGGTGCGCCGATTACAGCCGGCACCTGGCAAGCGGCCTACAGCGCAGCACAAGTTGCCCTCACCGCCCAGGCCGCTATCGCCCAAGGCGCCCACAGTGCCTTCGCGCTGTGCCGCCCGCCGGGGCATCACGCCGCCAGCGATTTGATGGGCGGTTATTGCTACCTCAACAACGCGGCCATCGCAGCCCAGGCATTCCTTGATCAGGGCTGCAAAAAGATCGCGATCCTCGATGTGGACTACCACCACGGTAACGGCACGCAGTCCATTTTTTACGCGCGCAGCGACGTGCTGTTCACCTCGATTCACGGCCATCCGGAGGCAGAGTTTCCGTTCTTCCTCGGTTATGCCGATGAGCATGGCGAAGGCGAAGGCGCGGGTTTCAATTTCAACTATCCGTTGCCGGCCGGGTCCGGCTGGCAGGCCTGGAGCGCCGCGCTGGAACAGGCCTGCGCCGAAATCGAGTGCTACGCCGCCGACATCATCGTGGTGTCCCTGGGCGTGGACACGTTCAAGGACGACCCTATCTCGCAGTTCAAGCTCGACAGCCCGGACTACCTGACCATGGGCGCACGCATTGCCCGCCTGGGCAAACCCACGCTGTTCGTGATGGAGGGCGGCTACGCGGTGGAAGAAATCGGCATCAACGCCGTCAACGTGCTGGAAGGTTTCGAGGAAGCAGCCCAATGAACATACTCAAGTCGCTCGCCCTGTGCGCCGTGGTTGTCAGCGGCGCAGCCCAGGCCGAAGAAAAAACCCTGAAGGTCTACAACTGGTTCGACTACATCACGCCCAAGGCGCTGGAAGACTTCAAGGCCCAGCACCCGTCGATCAAGCTGGTGTACGACATCTTCGACACCAACGAAGCCCTGGAAGCCAAACTGCTCACCGGCAACTCCGGCTATGACGTGGTGGTACCGTCCAACGTTTTCCTGGCCAAACAGATCGAAGCCGGCGTGTTCCAGCCCTTGGACCGCAGCCAGTTGCCGAACTGGAACCATCTTGACCCCAAACTGATGAAGCTGATCGAAGCCAACGACCCCGGCAATCAATACGCCGTGCCCTACATGTACGGCACCATCCTGATCGGCTTCAACCCAGCCAAGGTCAAGGCGGCCCTGGGCGACAACGCCCCCGTGGACAGCTGGGACCTGATCTTCAAGGAAGAGAACATCAGCAAGCTCAAGCAATGCGGCGTCGCACTGCTGGACTCGCCCTCGGAGATCCTGCCCCTGGCGTTGCAGCACTTGGGCCTGGACCCCAACAGCAGCAACCCCAAGGACTACGACAAGGCCGAAGCGCTGTTGATGAAGATCCGCCCGTACATCACTTACTTTCACTCGTCCAAGTACATGGCCGACATCGCCAATGGCGACATCTGTGTCGCGGTGGGTTATTCCGGCAGTTTCTCCCAGGCCGCCAACCGTGCCAAAGAGGCAAAAAACGGCGTCTCCGTGGACATGCGCCTGCCCAAAGAGGGCGCGCCGATCTGGTTCGACATGCTCGCCATCCCCAAGGGCGCGCAAAACCCACAGGACGCCTATACCTTTATCAACTACTTGCTACAGCCCGAGGTTATTGCGCCCATCAGCGATTTTGTCGGTTATCCCAACCCTAACAAGGACGCGACCGAACGAGTCGATCCGACCATTCGCAACAACCCCAACCTCTACCCGACCGAAGCGGCGATGGCGACGTTGTATACGTTAAAGCCTCTGGGGCGTGATGCGGAGCGCGCCAGGACCAGAGCCTGGACCAAGATCAAATCCGGCACGTGAAACACTGGCGGGCGTAGATGCGCCTCGACGTATCTACCGCCCTCGACGCAACGCAGCTCGCTACTTTGCTCATTTGCGAAGCCCGTCCGGGCCATCGAATGCAGAGGAGCTGCACATGCCCAATGACACCGCTAATAATCACCGCCCGCCCAGTACCTATGAACTGCTTACCCAGTTAACCACCGGCCCCACCGCCCGGGAAGTTGCCGCCGCCACACTGCGCTCTGCACTCAAAGAGCTGTATCCCAACCTGAATATCGACCCCGATCTGGCCGTGGTAGTCAGCCCTCAATGGGAGGTGGTCGGTAACGCCGTCGAGCGCGCGCCCGCTACTGTGGAATCACTCACCTCGGTGCTTGCTCATCAGGCACTGTCCAGCGACAGGGTGACCTACCTCGACGGTCAACACTTCCTCACGCTACAACCCAACGCTACGGCTCCCGTACACCTCGCGGTGAAAATCGATGCCATTGCACGTCTGATCAACGAGTTATCAGACCTGCTGTTCGCCGCGTTCCAGGAGCAGCAGCTGGACTTCTGGAACGCGTCCAATGGCGCAGCCGGCCCACGCTGGCAGGCCTTCTCCAGCGCGTTGAGAAACGTGTGGAACATCACCGAAGAGCAAGGACTGGATGAGCACGAATGCGCCATGGCCCGCACGGTTTTTCATGAGCCCGACCGAGCCAGGCGCTCGCTGAAAGACCCCTATAAAACCCATGCCTACCTGGTTGACGTGGATATTCTTGAAGATGGCCAGTCTACCCACCTCTACTTCCTGGACCTTACCGTATTGGTGGGCGAACACGAGAACCGCCCGATGGTGCTGACGCACTCGCTTGTGAGCGGGTATGAGACGTTCGAGTCATTGGCCCAGTTCGGTGCTTCGCTGCCGGCAAGGCTGAATGCACCAGAGCAGGACGCTACCTTGCAATGGCGCTTGTACGAGCCTGATGGCAACTTCTTCGATGCGCTGGCCTGCACGCTGATCTCGCTGCAAATCCAGGTCATTGGCAGCCTCGGCGGGGCCGGCCTGCAGGATCAGCCGCCCGCCCCAACTGTCGCCCGGATCGTGCCGAGCATCGAAGAGATGAGCGATCACCAGTTGTCGAATATTCGCCAGATTCACCAACAACTCCCGGACTGGCTGACCTCGGCGACGGACTCCGATACCGCCGCCTACAGCCGCTATATGATCGACCTGGCCCAACTGCACACCCATTACCACGGCGAAACATTCCAGGACGGCATTCCGTCTATTCGTGACTATGCCCGGACTCAGTTGCACAGCCATATCCGCGTCCCGGAAAAGGGCGTGAGTCTGAATCTGGATAAGGTCGAGGTTGTGATTGAAAGCCCGGTTCTGTGGGGCACATTTGTCATTCCGGGTGCCGTCGACATCACTCGTCGTGACCTGATCGACCTGGCCCTGGAAAACCTTACCGGCTTGCCTACCGGCAACGCGACCGTGCACTACAACGGCAAGGACAACGGTGTACCCACCTGGCTGACTTACCGCTTTCTGAAAGACGTCATAGAAGACATTGATATAGGCCAGAACTACCCAGCCCTGGTCAAACAAAAACTGCTCGATGATCCGCTGCAATCGCGCCATCGACAGCAGATCTACACCCGCCACCTTCAGGTGCAACTGCCACTGCTGGCCTTGCAGATGAAAATCCGCGGCCAGGGCGGCGTCGATGAACGCGGTTACCGCTACATCGCCGCGGTGATGCACAACGAAGAACAGGAGCGCAAAGTAGATGGGCAGCCCATTGTCATTCGCTGCCTGGCCTTTGTGCCCACCTTGCGCCCCGGCCATGAGCAAGACGTGGTCGCCAATATGTTCGTGATCGGCCCGAGGCATTCCGACGCCGGCCCCTGCGTGCTTTATCGGCCCCTGCTCGAACCGACGCTGATGCAATTTGCATCGCGGCAAAACCTGCTGTACGCCATCAAACATGACCGTACCTTGCGCGAGTCAGTGCTGGCCTGGCTGCCCGACGCGCAACGCTTCAACTATGCACAATATGTGTTCCCCGACACCCTTCCCTCGCCCTGGACCGTGGTGCGCGCACTGGTCGAGCCGCTTACCGTGCTGTACATGAGCGGCCCCGTGACGCTGACCAACGAAGAAATAGGCAATGACGCGTTAGCGACGCTGTTCAAGGCCAATGCCAATGCCATGGTCGAATTGGCAACACGCCAGTCGGTATCCAACGTACAGAAACGGTGGGCGACCTTTCGACATGCAGGTTGGCAAATATTCAGTGCCGCGCTGCCGTTCATGGGCCGCACCCTGGGAGTCGCCGCCTGGATCTGGCAAATCATGGACGACCTGCAAGCTGCCGAGGAGGCCGTGAACAAGGATGACCACTCAACGGCCTGGACTGCGTTGGTGGATGTATTCCTCAACCTGGGAATGGCGCTGACTCTGCATATAGCCCTGCGCCATCCGCGACCTCGAAAGCAGTTCGATGCGGCCAGGATTGAGCCTGAATCCGAACAAACGACAATCGAAACGGTGAGCAAACCGCCGGTTGCCGAGAAAAAATATACCTGCGTGCAGCAACCGGATATTCCCGACAATCAACTACCTGCCAAGCATGAAGGTGCCGTACACACGCGCGGCGCCCTGAGCCATAGTCGCCTGGGACTGGCCAGAACACTCGACAGTTTTAATGTTGCCAAACCCGATAAGCTTGGCGAGCAAAATAAAACCCCCGGCCGCCACCTCAATCTCTATCCACTCGCGGATCGGTGGTTTGCACCCGTTGGTGAGCGCTGGTTCGAAGTCATCGTGGATGACAACGACAGTGTCATTATCATCGACTCCAAATCTCCCTTGCGTACAGGCCCGCCGCTGATCGGCAACCTGGCGGGCCAGTGGTTTGTCGACATCCGCCTGCGACTGCGCGGCGGCGGTCTTAGAAACCGCCGGCGGGCGGTCAAGGTCGATCAGCCTGCGCGCATTGCAGCACTCAAGAGGCAGCTCAACGCCTTTGACGCCGTCGCCGCCAGTCAACAACTGGACGTGCTTGAATCAAAGCCCGCGCTGGACGCTACCCCGGGGCCGTCCACGGACCTGCAGCGTACAGCGTTCATCGACAAGGTCGACAGGCGGCTGGCGGCGTACGACGAAGCGATCAGCCAGCTGAAGTCCTTGAGCATCATCGACACCGTACCCACCTACCAGAGCAACATGAGCGGTTACCTGAAACAACAGGTGCAACTGACACAAATAGCCATGGAGCAACAGGTGAAGAGCTACAAGAAAGCCTTGAAGGCGTCGTTGCCGGTTCTTGATGCCGAGGTAGACATTGACTATAAAAACCAGGCAAAAATCGCAAAAACCCTGTCCACTCAGAACCTTGGCATCATCAGGCGGCTGGAATTCATCAACGACCGCTTCAACGAACTTAAAACCCTGGGAGATGAAGGCGCGGCTATCATTCGTAAAACCATGCGAGAGTTGCCGCAGCTCACGCTCATTGAACTCAAATCTCTCGAGATTGGCTTGGGCCGTTACTTGTGTATCGATGAGACGCAAAGCCAGGTTCCAGCCACCGTGCGTGAGCGAATGGGCCAGATCGTCGATTCAGCCGAAATCAACGTTGAAAGTTTCAGTGAGATTATTGAACGCGGTAATGGCGCCTCGCTGGATAATCGTATCGAGGTGCTCAACAGCCTCGTTGAGCAATTTTCCAGCGCCGACCAACGCCTGCTGGATCTGCATGCCGATTACCCGCAGCACTTGCTCAAACCCCGCCTCGAACGTTTTCGCCTGCAAATAAGCGAGTTCAGCCAACGGGCCATCCACGACCTGGCCTACCTGCTGCGAGAGAAAAAAGCCCAGCAGCCCAAGCCCGGCAGCTCCAGGGCCGAGCCCGCCCCAAGGCGTAAAGTGATCAAGACACGTCATCACGGCTTGGTGATGGGTGAGCCCCGCGAAGCAGACAGTTCGTTGGTCGACGTCAAGGCACACATGACCGGCAAGGTGCTCGCCACGTTTCATGAGAAGGCACCGGGAGTCTGGGTTAAACGGCAGAAAGCCCCATCGCAGCCAAGCGCACCGGTAGCTGTGGATCTGGACACCAGCATCAACACGGGGCAAGCGCTATTGGATGGCGAACAAGCTGAAACCCGTAAATACCAGGGTTTCTCCAGGAAACCCTGGCATGCGCCGCAGGATATTCAAGACATGTTCGATGATCATGCAAAGGCGCTGGAAAAAGCCTCAAACGATATCGAAGAAGCCCTGACCCAGCGCAATCTTACTGAAAGCGATCACGCTTCTGCCGCCTCAACCAAGCGCCAGCTCAACGACGCGGCGCAACGCCTCTATCGGCTTGGTAAAAAACACTACATCGACATGATCAAGCATCAAGCGCCAACCGCCGAACGGGTTGACTGGCTCAACAGCCAAGGGTTGATCCGCATCGTCAAGGTCATCAGCCGCCGCCCCCTCAAGGGGCCCAAAAAGGACTATCTGGACGAGTACGAGATTCGCGACAAAGAAAACGGCACTGTGCTGTGGTACGCGCACTTTCACTATGAAACAAAAGATGCCGCGCTGGAAAACTTCACCAAGGATCACCTCAAGACCCGCGAGCAACAACGTCTAGGCGGTGCCTATCAGCGCACCGGCCCCAGTGACTGGGACATGATTGAAATCCATCGCAGCAGCATCGGCGCCCAACTGGCCCAATCGCTGTTCTTCAACACCTGATCGGCTTATGGCAGCCAAGCCAGACGCAAACGCTCCAGCGCCTGCGCAATGCCCGACTCAGGCACGGCAGCAAACCCCAGCACCAGGCCGGCGCGTTGGTCCGGCGGTGTGCTGGAGTCTGGCAGCCAATAGGTGC
Organism: Hoplolaimus columbus; assembly: GCA_016433075.1. Classification (NCBI taxonomy): domain Eukaryota; kingdom Metazoa; phylum Nematoda; class Chromadorea; order Rhabditida; family Hoplolaimidae; genus Hoplolaimus; species Hoplolaimus columbus. The sequence continues at coordinate 94,966 of JAEHOM010000007.1, read as the reverse complement.
TCAAGCCGTTGATCTCTACACCGACTGCATGAGCTTGCTTTAGCAATTGTTGCTCGCGGGACACGCTGTCGACACGCACCGTCAAGTGCAGTCCCGCTGCAACGTTGGGCAATGGGCCAACACCGGGCAATGCCTCTGACCATCCAGCCAACAAGGCATTGCGACGGCTCAACGCAGCACGGCGCATCCGGCGAATGTGGCGCTGGAAGTGCCCCGCCGCCATGAACTCGGCCATCACCGCCTGGGTGCTGACTTCGGAGTGACGCACGTCCACCGCGCGGCGCCGGGTGAAGGCTTGCACCAGGCCCGGTGGCAACACCAGGTAACCCAGACGCAACGCCGGGAACGCCACCTTGCCGAAGGTGCCCACGTACAGCACGCGGCCACTGCGATCCAGCGCGGCCAATGGTGACAGCGGCGCGCCGCTGTAGCGGTACTCGCCGTCGTAATCGTCCTCCACGATCCAGCCGCCTGAACGCTCGGCCCAGGCCAGCAACTCCAGGCGGCGTGCCAGGCTCATCACCACGCCCAGCGGATACTGATGGGAAGGCGTGACATACGCCACGCGGCAATCATTGAGGGTACTGAGCACCTGGCAATCCATGCCCTCACCGTCCACCGGCACGCCGTGCAGTCGCCCCCCGGCCAAAGCGAATGCATGGCCGGCCGCGCGATAGCCAGGGTTTTCCACCGCCACGCCATCCCCAGGCTCCACCAGCAACTGTGCACAAAGGCTGATGGCCTGCTGTGCGCCGCTGGTGATCACAATTTGTTCAGCCGTGCATTGCATGCCACGCGAGCTGCGCAGGTACGCGGCGATCAAACCGCGCAGGCGGCGATCACCTGCCGGGTCGCCATAGCACAGCTGTTCCAGGTCGGGTTTGCGCCAGAACGCCCCATTCAGCTTGGCCCATACCTCAAACGGGAACAGATCGAAGGCGGGTACGCCCACGCGAAATGCCCGAGGCGGCCCCGAAGGCGGCTGAGGCAGGTGGTGGTCTTTTACCCGCGCCAACCCGGCACTGTGGATAACTTCGTCATCCAAATCCTCGGGTAAATTTGCCCATTTTGTGGATAACCCTGGGGATAAGCCTGTTGACAACCCTGTGGATACTTTTGTGGATAGTTTTTGGGGCATCGGCAATTGGGCAACATAGGTGCCATCACCCACCCGGCTCTCGATAAACCCTTCGGCATACAACTGGTCGTAGGCGCGCACCACGCTGTTGCGGGAAATCGACAAGGCTGTCGCCAAATCTCGGGTTGCGGGCAACCGCGTGCCGCTGACCAATCGCCCATCCAATACCCGCTGGCGCAGGGCCTCATAAAGCTGGCGCGTGAGGCCCTGGCGGCGGTCCAGCTCGATACCGGCGGGGTTGAAGGACAGCGGTGGCGAAACAGGCGGCATATTGGACCTATGAAAATAGCGCTAGATGGCTCTTACAACGAACCAATAGCCTGCCTAGGATGCAGGCATTCGCCAAGGAAAATCTCCATGTACACACCCCGCGCCTTTGCTCTCGATGACTTGCCCGAAATCCAGCAACTGATCCAGCACACCCGTCTGGCGCAGTTGGTAACCGTGGGTGAAAACGGCCTGCAAGCCAGCCACTTGCCCTTGCTGCTCAACCCCGATGAAGGGCCCAATGGCACGCTGTACGGTCACTTGGCCAAAGCCAACCCGCAATGGCGCGAGCTGCAAAATGGCGGTGAAGCGCTGGTGATCTTCGCCGGTGCCGACGCCTATATCAGCCCGGCGTTTTACCCCGCCAAGGCCGAGCACGGCAAAGTGGTCCCGACCTGGAACTACATCGCCGTGCACGCCTATGGCACGCCTGCGGTATTCAGCGACGCCGAGCGCTTGCTCAAGGTGGTCACCGCCCTCACCGACCGCCATGAAAGCGCCCGCGCCCAACCCTGGCGTGTCAGCGACGCACCGGCGGACTACATCGACGGCATGCTCAAGGCCATTGTCGGCTTTGCCCTGCCGATCGAACGCCTGGTGGGCAAACGCAAACTCAGCCAGAACCGCAGCGCCGCCGACATGGCCGGTGTCCGTGACGGCCTGGCCGCCAGTGCCGATGTACGTGACCAGACCCTCGCCCGCTTTATTCCCCAAGGAGTTTCAGAATGAGCTTGATCGACATTCGCCAGGTCACAGCCGCCGACCAAGCCGCCTGGCTGCCGCTATGGCAGGCCTACTTGGCGTTCTACAACACCGAATTGCCGGACGCCGTCAGCCAAAGCACCTGGCAACGCCTGATCGACCCCAGCGAGCCGACCCATTCGGCACTGGCTTGGGAGGACGGCAAGGCGGTGGGCATGGTCAACTTCATCTACCATCGCTCCAACTGGAGCATCGAGAACTCCTGCTACCTGCAGGACTTGCTGGTTGACCCAGCCCAACGTGGCACAGGCGTCGGTCGCAAGCTGATCGAATTCGTCTACGCCACCGCCAAGGCCGATGGCTGCTGCAAGGTGCACTGGTTGACCCATGAGACCAACGCCACGGCGATCCAGCTCTATGAGCGCATCGCCGAACGCCCAGGCTTCATCCAATTTCGCAAAGGTCTTTAAGGAGCACTGCATGATCAATTCCCTCGCTGATTGGAAAGGCGTCCCGGCGCCGACTGCGCAACTGCTTGAAGGGCATTTTATCCACCTGGAAAAGCTCGACCCGGCGCGCCATGCCGATCAACTGTGGCAAGCCCTTGACGGCCCAGGGGCCGATCCGAAGCTGTGGGATTACTTGCCCTACGGCCCGTTCACCGAGCGCAGTGCCTTCGACGCCTGGTTGAACAATCACGCAGCCCACAGCGACCCGTACTTTTTCAGCGTGATCGACCGTGCGACGGGCCAGGTTCAGGGCATCCTCAGCCTGATGTCCATCGTCCCGGCGCAAGGCCGTATCGAAATCGGTCACGTCACCTTCGGCGCACCCATGCAGCGCTCGCCGAAAAGCACCGAAGCGGTGTACCTGCTGGCCAAATATGCGTTCGAGCAGGGCTACCGTCGGCTGGAGTGGAAGTGCAACAACGGCAACGCGCGGTCCAAGTACGCAGCCGAGCGCTTGGGGTTCAGTTTTGAAGGGGTGTTCCGCCAGCACATGGTGGTCAAGGGGCAGAACCGCGATACGGCGTGGTATTCGATCCTGGATTCGGAATGGCCGAAGGTCGGTGCCGGGTTTGAGGCGTGGTTGTCGCAGGCGAACCAGAGTGGTTCGGGCCAGTTGAAGACACTCACAGAGTGTCGGGATTAATGCTCACATGTGTGGGAGCTGGCTTGCCTGCGATACAGACACCTCGGTGTATCAGGCAAACCAGTTGATGCCATCGCAGGCAAGCCAGCTCCCACATTGGAGGGTGGCGACTCTCGGAACTTAGGCTCAGCCAGCCAACTTCTGGGCCAGCACCGCAATATGCTCGGGTCCGATGCCGCAGCATCCACCCAGATGGCTGGCGCCGCGCGCTTGCCAATCGGCCGCCCATTGCAAGTAACCGGGCGGGTCGAGGTCGTCGCGCAACGGGTCCAGACCATCGTTGGCCGTGGCTTCCTTCGGTTGCGGTGGGAAAGCGTTGGCGTAGGCGCCGATCTGAATCGCTACACCCAATCGTTCGAAAGTTGCCCGCGCCGCATCAATGGCCGCGCCGATCACTTCCGGCTGGCTGCAGTTGAACAGCAATACCTGCACGCCCAGTTGCGCCGCCGCCTCGGCTGCGTCCGCCACCGGTTCGCCGGAGCGCAGGCGCGGCACCTCGTCGGTGTCTTCGTCTTTCAAGGTAAACGACAGCCAGAATGGCTTGCCATCTTTCGGCAACCCGGCATGGATCGCACGCGCTTCAGCGATTGAGCTCTGGGTTTCCGCCAGCCACAGATCGACATGCGGCGCCAGGCCGTTCACCAAGGGGGTGAGCAACTCACTGACGCGCTCGGCCTGGAACAGATCTGGGCGATAAGAGCCAAACAGCGGTGGCAGTGAGCCGGCTACCTGCACGGCTTTACCGGAGGCCTGCACCGCCCGTCGCGCCAACTCACCGGCCAGGGCGGCGAGCGCCTGCCCTTCTTGGGCAAACCGCGCTTCGCCAATGTGGAACGGCACCACCGCGTAACTGTTGCTGGTGATCACATTAGCACCACTGTCGATGTAGGCCGCGTGCACCGCCTCCACCGCTTGCGGCGCTTCGCTCAAGGCCAGTGCCGACCATTCCGGCTGACGGAACGGCGCGCCACGGCGTTGCAGTTCACGGCCCATGCCACCATCGAGAATTACTGTGCTTACTGCGCCCATATGCTTTTTACTCATATGCTTATGAAAATAACTCACTATGAGAGTCGTTCTTATAACTATTTAATGCGTACCGTTCGGTTAATAACAACCTCTTTTTTATTCAGGTGTTCGATTTTGAAATTCAGACCGCTGTTGGCCCTGGGCCTGACGATGTTGGCTGCTTCAACCCAAGCCTTTGGCGGTGCCACGCTGGATCGTGTCGAGCAGAAGAAAGAGCTGGTCGGCGTGCTGATGGAAAGCTATCCGCCGTTTTCATTTCTCAATGACCAGAATCAGCTCGACGGTTTCGACGTGGACGTGGCCAAGGCCGTGGCGCAAAAACTGGGCGTGAAGTTGCGCCTGGAAACCCCGTCCTGGGACGTGATCGCCGCCGGCCGCTGGAGCGGGCGCTACGACATCTGCATCTGTTCCATGACCCCAAGCAAGGCACGCGCCGAGGTGTTCGACTTCCCGGTGGAGTACTACGCTTCGCCCGCCGTGATCGTGGTCAATGCCAAGGACGACCGCATCCACGACGCCCGGGACCTGACCGGCAAAAAAGTCGGCCTCACCAGCGCCTCTAGCTACGAAAGCTACCTGAACAAGAACCTGGTGATCGAAGGCGCCGAAGACACGCAGTTGCAGTACCCGTTCGAGGAGGTGCAGATCGCCCCGTACGACACCGACAACGTGGCGTTCCAGGATCTGGGCCTGGGCGCTGGCGTGCGCCTGGATGCGATCCTCACCAACCTGGTCACCGCGCAGCCGCGCCTGACCCAGGACAAGCGTTTCAAGCTCGCCGGTGCGCCGCTGTACTCGGAGCCCAACTCGGTGGCCATCGAGAAAGGCGACCCGCAGTGGGACAGCAAAGTGCGTGAGGTCTTCGCCCAGCTCAAGCAGGACGGCACCTTGAGCGCGCTGTCGCAAAAATGGATCGGCGCCGATATAAGCCGATGAGTTTTCGCCTACGGCTTTACCTGACCTGGGCGGCGCTGTTCGCCCTGTTTGCGAGTTTTTTCCTGAGCTTTGACCTGAAGTTCTCGATCATCCTCGACAAGCTGCCCAACCTGGTCGGCCTGCACCTTGCGCCCAACGGCTTCCTGCAAGGCGCGGCGCTGACGCTGTTCTTGTGCCTGTGCGCCATTGTCGCGTCGTCGGTGCTGGGCTTTATCACCGCGTTGGGGCGCCTGTCCAAAAGTGCCGTGGCGTTCGGCATTGCCAGTTTCTACGCCTCGTTCTTTCGCGGCACGCCGCTACTGATCCAGATCCTGTTGATCTACCTGGGCCTGCCGCAATTGGGGCTGGTGCCAGGCGCCATCGTCGCCGGGATCATCGCGTTGTCACTGAATTACGGCGCCTACCTGAGCGAGATTTTCCGGGCCGGCATCCTCGGCGTGCCCCACGGCCAACGCGAGGCTGCGCTGGCCCTGGGCATGCGCGACAGGGCGATCTTCTGGCACGTGACCCTGCCCCAGGCCATGCGCACCATCATCCCGCCGGCCACTAACCAGTTCATCTCGATGCTCAAGGATTCGTCGCTGATCTCGGTGATGGGCGTGTGGGAAGTGATGTTTCTGGCGCAGTCCTATGGCCGCTCAAGCTACCGCTATATCGAGATGCTCACGACGGCGGCGATCATTTATTGGGTGATGTCCCTGGGGCTCGAATTGATCCAGGCGCGGATGGAGCGGCATTTCGGCAAGGGCTACGTGCGGCGCGGTTGACGTGCAGAATGTGCAATATATTGCAGCGCTCAGGCTGAATAGGCTCAAGGATCTGCAATAGATTGCATATTCATTGTCGTCATCTTTTCGACACATTCCTGCAACTCCCCTCCGCTATACAGGTCGACTCGCTTGCCATAACAAGGTCGCCCAGCATGCCCCCGTCTCCTCAACGCCTCGCGCTCGCCATCACCCTGTTGGCCAGCGGTGGTTTCATCGAAGCAGCCGCAGCCAAAACCCTGCAGATCGACACGCCTACCCCCCAGGGGCAAACCTTGGGGGGCAGTGATACGTTGACCACGTCGGCGCCTGGCAGCATTACAACCTCTGGGGTGGCGGTGACGCTCAAGGACGGCACCCGCGGTGCGGGGGTGGTGGTGACTAACGCGGGCAAGCTGGTCTCCAGTGGCGGTCGGGGTATCGACAGTTCAGGAAGTGTCAGCGGGGAGCGCAGGTACAGCATTTACAACCTTGCCGGCGGGGTGATCCAAGGCGCCAATGATGCGTTGCGCATCAACAATAACTTTGCCAGCGGTAGCGTGCTGATCGACAACAGCGGCACCATTCGCTCGGCCACCGGCCAAGGGCTGGACCTGGATGCGCTGCGCAGCAGCAACGTCACCACCACCATCATCAACCGTGCCGGTGGCTTGATTCGCGGGGAGGCCAGCGACGGCATGAAGACCGGCGCCAACGCCACTATCACTAACTACGGCGAGATTTCCACCGGCAACACCTTCTCCCGCGATGACAAGTTCGATGGCGTGGACATCGACTCCGCCAGCGGCGTAACGGTCACCAATTACGGCCTGATTTCCGGTGGCCGCCATGGCATCACCACGGACGAGGGCGCCACGCTGACCAACTACGGCACGGTGATCGGCCGCAACGGCTCGGGCTTTGGTTCCGATGGCGACGGCACTGTGATCAACCACGGCACCATCACCGGCGCGTTCTCCGGGCTGCAACCGGATGGCGACGGTGACGGCGTGGACATCGACAAGATCGCCCATATCGAAAACTACGGCGTCATCCAGGGTGTCGGCGCCGGGGGTGTCGACAAGAACGGCTTTGCCAACGGCAGCGACGGGATCGCCCTGGGCGGCGGCGCTATCTACAACGCCCAGGGCGCGCTGATCAGTGGTGCCAACAATGCCATCCTGGTGGACGACGGCAGCGACGGGCCCGGGCTTGCGACTACCACCCTGGAGAACCACGGCACGATTCAAGGCCTGGATGGCTTTGGTGTGAAGTTCGTCGGCAATTACGCCGACACAGTCATCAATAGCGGCACGATCAGTGCCAGCAATGGCCTGGCCCTGGACTTGGGCGGCGGTGACGACCACGTGATCTTGCGCAATGGCAGCCGCTTTATCGGCACAGTGGACGGCGGCAGCGGTTACGACCGACTGACCCTGGACGACGTCGCAGGGGGCAGTTTTGGCGACAGCCGCAACCTTGAATGGCTGGAGGTCAAGCAAGGCATCTGGACGTTGACCGGCCAGGGTGATTTCAGCGACGGCGGCGAGATTTCCAGCGGTGCCAAGCTGGTCAACCAAGGCGGCATTGCCGGTAATGTGACGGTCGATGCAGGCGGTGTGTATGCCGGCGGCGGCTCGGTGGGCAGCCTGCTGATGAACGGCACCCTGCAGACCAACACCGCATTGGGTACCGCCAGCATCAGCCGTGACTTGCGCATGGGCAGCGGCTCGACCCTCGCCTATGGCGTCAACGCCGACGGCAGTAGCGCACCGATCAAGGTCGGCGGCACCGCTTACCTTAATGGCGCGACCCTGGCGGTCAACCCCGGCGAAGGCACCTACCCGTGGCAAAGCCATTACAGCGTGCTGCAAGCCGGTAGCATCAACGGCACGTTTGGCAAGGTTACCAGCGACTACGCCTTCCTGACCCCAACCCTGGACTACAGCGCCACTCAGGTCGGCCTCACGTACACACGTAACGACATCGCCTTCAACCAGTTCGCCAGAACCGCCAACGGTGCCAGCGCCGCCAGCAGCCTGGCGGGCCTGGGCACGAACAATCCGCTGTACAACGCCCTGCTCAATACCACCACCGCCACGGCCGGTGCAGCCATCGAACAACTGGCGGGTAGCAGCACTGCGAGCCTCACCAGCGCCACCCTCAATGCCAGTGCTCAAGTGGGCAACAGCATGCTCACCGCCATGCACCAGGTGGGCGGCGGTGCGGGACTGCTGGTGGGGCTGGACGGCAAAGACACACCCGCACTGGCGGCCACCGGCGTACCCGCCGAGGTGCGCAACCTCAATGACCCGAACGCCCGCGGCCGCCTGTGGCTGCAAGGTATCGGCAGCTACGGCAAGCTCGACGGCGAGCACGGCAGTAACGGTTTGACCCAACGCACCAAGGGCACAGTGCTCGGTGCCGATTGGGCGCTGGACGGCGACTGGCGCCTGGGGGTGCTGGGGGGTTATTCCAAGACCGACCTGGACACCGCCGGTGTGGACGGCAGCGTCGACAGCTGGCACGCCGGCGTCTATGCCCTGCGCCAGAGTGGCCCACTGGCCTTGCGCCTGGGTGCTGCCTACAGCGGGCACCAAGGCGACAGTAAACGCACGGTGGCCTTCAACGGTTTTAACGACCGCCCCAAAGGCGACTATGACGCCAACAGCCAGCAGGCTTTTGCTGAACTGGGCTACGCCCTTGGCACAGGTCGCTTGAGCGCAGAGCCGTTCGCCAACCTCGGCTACCAGCGCTACCAGCGCGACGGTTATAAAGAAAAAGGCGGCGCCGCTGCGTTACACGTCAAGGGCCAGACCCAGGACAACTTCAGCAGCACCTTCGGCCTGCGCCTGGCGCACCTGAGCCAGCTGGACAACGGCGTCAGCCTCACACCCCGCGCCAGCGTTGGCTGGAAGCACACCTATGGCGATGTCGACAGCACCACCGGCCAGGCTTTCCTGGCGGGGGGCACGGCGTTCAATGTGCAAGGCAGCGCCCTGGATCGGGACAGCCTGTTGCTGGAAGCGGGCCTGGACCTGGGCTTATCCGCCCGCCATCGCCTGGGCCTGGGCTATACAGGCGAAGTGGGCGGCAACAGCCGCAACCATGCACTGACCGGCCAATGGCAGATGAGTTTTTAATCGCACCGTACTAGAGACAACTCCCGCAAATCAGGGGTCGATGGCCTGACAGTTATCCCCCCCTCACCTCGCCTAAATTCCCGGCCTCATTAATCAAGAGGTTGGGACTGCATGCCATTCACCTTACAGCGACTCGTGCTCGTCATGTCCTTCGGGCTGGCCGCCAGCAGCATTCAATTTGCCCAAGCGCAGGGAAGCGTGGAACACGTGTTCGATCGGTCCGGGATCACAGAACTGACCGGGTCAATCAATCGTGACGGCGTCTTGCATCGCCTTTCGACAGACGCCCCCGTCGATTTTTACCTGGCCGAACACACAAACACTCGCAACGGCCAGCGCCTGGCGCTGGCCGTTGACGCGGCGGTAAAATCGCTACTTGAATCAGACAAACTCACCCCCTGGGACAGGTACGAACTGGGCAATATCGGCGAATACCTCAATAACCTCGCACCGGGGAAGGTCGCTCAGGCCCTCGAACAACTCGCGGGCAGCCAGAACGCCAACCTTGCCGCAGCCACCCAAATGAGCACGCAACAGGTCAGCGACACGCTGCTCTCGGTCCTGCGCGACCTGCCAGCAAACGTCGCAGACGATGCCGATGGCCGCATCTGGGTAAAAGGCCTCAGCCACAACGGCAAACTTGACGGCCAATATGGCAGCGTCGGGTTGCAGCAAAGCACCAAGGGCGTTGTTCTGGGCGCCGACTGGGCAGTCGATCACGCTTGGCGTGCCGGTGTGGTGGGAGGCAAATCCGAAAGCGAGTTTGAGCACAAGCGTTTCAAAGCAGCGCTCGACAGCTGGCATCTGGGCGCATACGCCGTACGCCAGGACGGCCCGCTGGCTCTGCGCCTGGGTGCCATCCACAGCAACCATGACGGGCAAAACAAACGCGGTGTCGATATCGACTTCTTGGGTTATCGCGAGCAACTCAAAGGCAAATACACGGCCCAAAGCCAAACCGTGTTTGGCGAAATGGGCTACCAGCTGGGCAAGGATACGTTAAGCGTCGAGCCGTTCGCAGGCCTGGGGTACCAGCGCTACCATCGTGAAGGCTTCAAGGAGAAAGGCGGCTTTGCGGCGTTGAATGTCGGTGCGCAAACCCAGCAAAACCTCAGCAGCACCCTGGGGCTTCGCTTGGGCAGCCTTTATCGTTTTGATAACAAAATGAGCCTGTCCCCGCATTTGAGCACCCACTGGAAGCACCTCTACGGCGACGTGCAAAGCAGCGTGAAGCAATCTTCCCGACTGATTGACCTGACCGGAGAAAAGAGTGATTTCACCGTCGATGGTGTCTCGCTGAACCGCGACAGCCTGGCCCTGCGCACGGGGTTGGACATAGGCCTTTCTGCTCATCAGGCACTGAGCGTCGCGTACACCGCTGAGGTCGGCAGTAACAGCCGTAACCATGGGCTGGTAGGCGAATGGAAGATGGGGTTTTAAGACAGCAACTGAGGAAACTTCACGCTCAAGCCGGTTACAACGCCTGACATTAAGCCGGTGATTGTGCTCGCTACACTCCGGCCTCCTACACCGAAGAGGCCGGAAACCATGATCTCGCCATTCTCGTATATCCCTTCCATGGGCATGCTGTTTGCCCATGGCACCCAGTCCCTCGCCGCTGCCGTCACCCCGGCCACACCAGCAGAGCCACCTGCACACCCGCCAGCGTTGTCTGGCGAGCTCAAGACTGCCCATAGCCAACCGTCCAATGGCTTGCTCAATACCCATACCATCAAACTCATGACTACCCCAGGCTCAGCGAGCAGTCACGGTATGAATATCGACCACTTGGCCAAACTGACCCAAAGCGACGCCAATCTGGCTAACCCCCACCTCATGACAGCCGTTGAAATCGTCAACAGCCCGGATGTACAGATCAAGGCGCCTGTTCATGGCTTGGTCAGCTCCGGGCTCACCTCTGTCTGGCTGGATAACCGAGGGGGCATCACCGGTGCAACAGGCACGGGTGTGAAGCTGGACGGAAATAAAGCCGATGAAGTGACCAATCAGGGCGTTATCACCGGCGGCAACGGCGTAGCCCTCGACATGGGAGGCGGTGACGATCTGTTGATTATCAAGAAAGGCAGCCGTTTCAACGGCGAAGTGGATGGGGGCAGTGGCACCAATCAGGTGATTCTCGACGATGCTGAAGGAGGGACTTTTGAAGGGGCGACAAGAATGCAGCATCTGTGGGTCGGCAAAGGCTCCTGGGAGCTGACCGGTGCACTGCACGCCAACCGACAAGGCAAGGTGTACAGCGACGCGACGTTGATCAACCGTAGTGGGATCAAGGGCACAATGGATATCGAGCCGGGCGCGAGCTACTCCGGCGGTAACGTCGACAATCTTAACGTAGCCGGCACCCTGCTGCTCGACCCCGCTATTACGGCGCGGACAAGGATCACCAATGATCTGAATCTGAAACCAGGATCGAGCGTGAATTTCAAAATCGGCGTGGATCAACAGCACTCCGTGCTGAACGTCGGCAACACATTAACGTTGGGGAACCCCACCCTGCACCTTGACGTACAGCCAGAGAGCGACGAGTTGCTCAAGCGCCAGCTACCCATCGCCAAAGCGACCACCATTGATGGGAGGTTCGGCGCCATCAGCAGTAACCTGACCACCCTGGAACCTGAATTGATCTACACCCCGAAGGGCATTTTTGTCGAATTCAAACGCAAGGAGAGCCCGGCAATCACCGCCTGATGGTCAAAAAATCAGCAAAAAAAAGGGGGCACATGCCCCCCCGAGGTTTAAGCGGTAGTTGGAAGGCTGAGTAATCAGCCTTCGATCTCGATCAGGATTTCCCCAGGGTTCACCCGGTCGCCCTTGGCCACATGAACAGCGGCGACCTTGCCGGCAATCGCTGCCTGCACTTCGGTCTCCATCTTCATGGCTTCGGTAATCAGCACGGCCTGGCCGGCCTTGACCACGTCGCCGACCTTGACCAGCACATCGACGATATTGCCCGGCATCGCCGTGCTGACATGGCCCGGTTCGGTCGCGTGCTTGCGCTTGCTGCCGCCGCTGCTGACAAATTCGTTTAGCGGCTCGAACACCACTTCTTCCGGCATGCCGTCGATGGACAGGTAGAAGTGACGCTTGCCTTCGGCCTTTACACCGACACCGGTGATATCCACACGGTAGCTTTCGCCGTGCACGTCGATAACGAATTCGGTCGGTACACCTTCACCGCCAGCACGGGCCACGCCGCCCGCTTCCGGGATCGGCAACAACACTTCAGGGGCCAGGGTGCCGGCGTCGCGTTCTTCGAGGAACTTGCGCCCGATGTCCGGGAACATGGCGTAGGTCAGCACGTCTTCTTCGGACTTGGCCAATGCGCCGATTTCGCCGCGCAGCTTGGTCATTTCCGGCTTGAGCAAATCCGCCGGGCGCACGTCGATCACGTCTTCGCTGCCGATGGCCTGGCGGCGCAGTTTTTCGTTCACCGTGCCCGGCGCCTTGCCGTAACCGCCTTGCAGGTAGAGCTTCACTTCGTTGGTGATGGTTTTGTAGCGCTCGCCGGCCAATACGTTGAAGAACGCCTGGGTGCCAACGATCTGCGAGGTCGGCGTTACCAGTGGCGGGAAGCCGAGGTCTTCACGCACTCGTGGAATCTCGGCCAGCACTTCGCTCATGCGGTTCAGAGCGCCCTGCTCTTTGAGCTGGTTGGCCAGGTTGGAGATCATCCCGCCCGGCACCTGGTTGACTTGCACACGGGTGTCGACGGCGGTGAATTCGCTCTCGAACTGGTGGTACTTCTTGCGCACGGCGTAGAAGTACAGGCCGATCTCTTGCAGCAGTTCCAGGTCGAGGCCGGTGTCGAACTCGCTGCCTTTAAGGGCTGCGACCATCGACTCGGTGCCCGGATGGCTGGTGCCCCAGGCAAAGCTGGAGATGGCCGTATCGATGTGGTCGGCACCGTTTTCGATGGCCTTGAGTTGGCACATCGCGGCCAGGCCGGCGGTGTCGTGTGAATGGATAAAGATCGGCAGGTTCTGCTCGGCTTTGAGTGCCTTGACCAGTTCGCCAGTGGCGTAGGGCGTGAGCAGGCCGGCCATGTCCTTGATCGCGATGGAGTCGCAGCCCATGGCTTCCAATTGCTTGGCCTGGGCCACGAACGCTTCCACGGTATGCACTGGGCTGGTGGTGTAGGCGATAGTGCCTTGTGCATGTTTGCCAGCGGCTTTCACCGCTTCAATGGCCACGCGCAGGTTACGCACGTCGTTCATTGCATCGAAAATGCGGAACACGTCGATACCGTTGACCGCCGCCTTGGCCACGAAGGCTTTGACCACGTCGTCGCTGTAATGGCGGTAGCCCAGCAGGTTCTGGCCGCGCAGCAGCATTTGCAGGCGCGTATTGGGCAGTGCGGCACGCAGTTGGCGCAGGCGCTCCCACGGGTCCTCCTTGAGGAAGCGCACACAGGCGTCGAAGGTCGCGCCGCCCCAGACTTCCAGGGACCAGTAGCCAACTTTGTCGAGCTTGTCGCAGATCGGCAGCATGTCGTCGGTGCGCATGCGGGTGGCCAGCAACGATTGGTGGGCGTCGCGCAGGATGGTGTCGGTTACGAAGATCTTCTTGCTCATTGTTATATTCCTCACAGGCCTGCGTGGGCGGCGATGGCGGCGGCGATGGCCAGGGCCAGCTCTTCGGGTTTGCGCTTGATCGAGTAGTTGGTCAGCTCAGGGTGGCTTTCCACAAAGCTTGTATTGAACTGGCCGCTACGGAATTCCGGGTTGCGCAGGATTTCCTGATAATAGGCGGCAGTGGTCTTCACGCCTTGCAGGCGCATGTCGTCCAGGGCACGCAGGCCGCGGTCCATGGCTTCTTCCCAGGTCAACGCCCACACCACCAGTTTCAGGCACATGGAGTCATAGAACGGCGGGATGGTGTAGCCGGTGTAGATCGCCGTGTCGGTACGCACGCCGGGGCCGCCAGGGGCGTAGTAACGGGTGATCTTGCCGAAGCTTGGGAGGAAGTTGTTCTTCGGGTCTTCAGCGTTGATACGAAACTGCAACGCGAAACCACGGTGCTGGATATCTTCCTGCTTGACCGACAACGGCAGGCCGGAGGCGATGCGGATTTGCTCGCGAACGATATCGATGCCGGTGATTTCTTCGGTGATGGTGTGTTCCACCTGCACCCGCGTGTTCATCTCCATGAAGTACACCTCGCCCTCGGCGAGCAGGAACTCCACGGTGCCGGCGTTCTCGTAGCCCACGGCCTTGGCGGCGCGCACCGACAGATCGCCGATGTAGGCGCGCTGTTCCGGGGTCAGTTGCGGGCTGGGGGCGATTTCGATCAGCTTCTGGTTGCGACGCTGGATCGAGCAGTCACGCTCGAACAGGTGCACCACGTTGCCAAAGCTGTCGCCGAGGATCTGCGCCTCGATGTGCTTGGGATTGACGATGCATTTTTCCAAGAACACTTCCGCCGAACCGAAGGCCTTGGTGGCTTCGGAAATCACGCGGGGAAAGGCTTGTTCAAGTTCTTCGCGACTGTTGCAACGACGAATGCCACGGCCGCCACCACCGGAGGTGGCCTTGAGCATCACCGGGTAACCGATACGGTCGCCTTCAGTGAGGGCTTCGTGGATGTCGGCAACGTTGCCTTCGGTGCCCGGCGTGACCGGCACACCGGCCTTGATCATGCTGCGGCGCGCTTCGGTCTTGTCGCCCATGCGGCGAATCACTTCTGCCGAGGGGCCGATGAACTTGATGCCGCGCTCGGCACAGATATCTGCCAATTCGGCGTTTTCCGACAGGAAGCCGTAGCCGGGGTGCAGCGCATCGCAGCCGGTTTCCACCGCCAGGTTCACCAGCTTGCGCGGGTTCAAGTAACCGGCCAGTGGCTCGGCACCGATGCTGTGGGCTTCGTCGGCACGCTTGACGTGCAACGCATGGCGGTCGGCGTCCGAATAAACCGCGACCGAGCGAATGCCCATCTCGGCGCAGGCACGCACGATTCGTACGGCAATTTCACCACGGTTGGCGATCAGGATCTTTTTTATCACTTGGAAATTCCCTTGAGCCGATTTGCGTGCTTCGACCCGTTGCAGCCGGGCCGGCGCGTGACCAAATGTTTCATGACAGTCGCGAGACACACACTATGCGCACAGGAGAATTAACAAAAATCAATAATTATTGGGTTGTGTATAAGTAAAGACTTATAGTTGGCCGGAACACCAAGGGGCCGAGGCTTTATAAAATGCGTAAGTCATTGATGCGTATGACATTGCGTCAATTGCAGATCTTCAATGAAGTGTGTGATTTGCGTTCCTACAGCCGTGCCGCCGAGGAAATGTCCCTCACCCAACCGGCGGTCAGCCTGCAAATTCGCCAGCTGGAAGAACTGATCGGCCAACCGCTGTTCGACTATGTCGGCAAAAAACTCTACATGACCGAGGCCGCCGAAGCTTTGCAACGGGCCAGCCGCGACATCTTCGGGCGCCTGGAAAACCTCGATATGCAGCTGTCGGACATGCAGGGCTCACTGCAAGGCCAACTGAAACTGGCGGTGGAGTCCAGCGCCAAGTATTTCGTGCCGCACCTGTTCGCCGCCTTCAAGCGCCAGCATCCGGAAGTGCAATTGCAGCTCACGGTGGTCAACCGTGCCCAGGTGATCCGCCGGCTCTCGGACAACCGCGACGACCTGGTGATCATGTCCATGGTGCCCCAGGACATGGGCCTGGAATTCCTGCCGTTTCTCAACAATCCGATTGTCGCCGTGGCGCTGCCAGATCATCCGTTGAGCCTGCAAGGGCCACTGCGCTTGCAGGACCTGGAGCCTTATACCCTGCTCATCCGCGAGCCGGGCTCTGGCACGCGACTGGCCTGCGAGGAATACTTCAAGGAAAAACGCGTGCACTTCACCCAGACGGTGGAAGTGGCCTCGGCCGAGGCGCAGCGTGAATGTGTGAGTGCAGGGTTGGGCGTGGCATTGCTGACGCGCCACGCCTTGAACCTGGAGCTGGCCACCGGCGGGCTCAAGGAGCTGCCGGTGGAAGAACTGCCGCTGTACCGCAGTTGGTGCCTGGTGCAGGCCAAGGCTAAACGCCTGTCACCGGTGGCCCATGCGTTCCTGGGCTTTATTCGCAGCGAACGGGTGCAGATCAGCGCGCTGGCTGAGCGTTTCGCTGGGCAGCCACGGATGCCTGCCAATGCAGTTCCGGGTAGTCACTGATGCTCTGGAGCAACTGGCGCTCCTCGCAACGGTCTTCGATGGCGCGACGGAACGCCATGCGGCGCTGGTCTTCCTGCTGACGACGGGTCTTGACGGTGCTGTTGCTGTCTTCGTAGGGCCGGGTCATTTGGAGTCTCCCAATGCGAGTACGGGGAGTACAGGATGGGCGTGGGGGATGACGGTTTGGCGGCGCGGGGATTACAGGATGATGAATCTTGCGAAATTGACGCAAACTCCCTGTGGGAGCTGGTTCGCTGTGGCGAGCAAGCTTGCTTGCGCTGGGGTGCGAAGCGCCCCCAAAAAGCCGGAGACTGCTGCGCAGTCAGCGGGAGCAAGCTCCCTCGCCACAGCAAGCCAGCTCCCACACTTTGACCGAGTATGGCCTGGGCTTAGTCGTCGAGGGCTTTGACGGATTTTGGCGAGAGGCGAAGGCTACGCAAGCTGCGCTTCACGCTCTTGAGGTGGTTGACCAGGCTCGGGCCACGGGCCATGGCCACGCCCATCGCCAACACGTCGATGACCACCAGGTGGGCAATGCGCGAGGTCAGCGGCGTGTAGATTTCGGTGTCTTCATGCACGTCGATCGCCAGGTTCACCGTGGACAACTCGGCCAATGGCGTCTGGCTCGGGCACAGGGTAATCAACGACGCGCCGCTCTCACGCACCAGGTTGGCGGTGATCAGCAGGTCTTTGGAACGACCTGATTGGGAAATGCAGATGGCCACGTCAGTGGGCTTCAAGGTCACCGCCGACATCGCCTGCATGTGCGGGTCGCTGTAGGCCGCAGCGGTCAGCAGCAGGCGGAAAAACTTGTGCTGGGCATCGGCCGCCACCGCGCCGGACGCACCGAAGCCGTAGAACTCGACGCGCTGGGCCTGGGACATTGCGGTCACGGCCTTTTGCAGCTCCACCGGGTCGAGCTTCTCACGCACTTCCATCAAGGTGTGTAAGGTGGTGTCGAAGATTTTCAGGCTGTAGTCGGCGACGGAGTCGTCTTCATGGATTGCAAACTGGCCGAAGCTCGCCCCGGCAGCCAGGCTTTGCGCCAGCTTGAGCTTGAGGTCCTGAAAGCCGGAGCAACCAATGGCGCGGCAGAAGCGCACGATGGTCGGCTCGCTGATGCCCACGCTGTGGGCCAGGTCGGCCATGGAACTGTGCATCACAGCCGCAGGGTCAAGCAGCACATGATCGGCAACCTTGAGTTCCGATTTGCGTAACAGGTGGCGCGACTGGGCGATATGTTGCAACAGGTTCAAAGGGCAGGACTCTTGTTATTGGCAGGCGCCAGGGATGTAGCAAGCTTGTAGTTATACTACAAGAATTGTCGTTTTGCCCGTTAGATGCATCACTAAATCGCCCTGCTCCCCTCTGATTCAGCGGGCAGCCGCTATGTAGCCATAAAGGCGGCCTACGCTGCGTTAAGAAAAATCTGCGTTTTTGCGTAACAAATCCGCCAGCCCTTCGGCCCTCATGGGCGGGCTGATCAGGTAACCCTGTACCTCGTCACACTGCTCACCGCGCAGGAAATCCAGCTGCTGCTGATCCTCCACTCCTTCGGCCACTACCTTGAGCGCCAACCCGTGGGCCATGGCGATGATCGCACGGGTGATGGCCGCATCCTCGCGCCCCTGGCCAAGCCCCCGGATAAAGGCCTGGTCGATTTTTACGTAGTCCACCGGGATACGCTTGAGGTAGCTGAGGGACGAATAACCGGTGCCAAAGTCGTCGATGGCCAGCTTCACCCCCAGGTCGCGCAATTGCTGGAAGGTGGCGATGATGTGTTCAACGCTGTCGAGCAACTGGCTTTCGGTCAGTTCCAGCTCCAGGTACTGCGGGTCCAGTGCGGTTTCCTCCAGCACTTGGCGCACCAGGCTGACCAGCTTGCCCTGGCGCAGCTGATGCACCGACAGGTTGACCGACACGCGAATCGGCGCCAGCCCCTGACGCTGCCATTCGCAGGCCTGCCAGCAGGCCTGGCGCAGCACAAATTCGCCCAACGGCACGATCAAGCCGGTTTCTTCCGCCAAACCGATAAAGTCACTCGGCGGCACCATGCCCCATTGCGGATGCTCCCAGCGGACCAACGCCTCGGCAGCCTTCAGCTTGCCAGTGACCAGGCACAGCTTGGGTTGGTAAAACACCGTGAGCTGACGCTCGTCGATGGCTTTGCGCAGGTGGTTTTCCAGCTGCAAACGCTCCAGGGTGCTGGCTTGCAGGCTGTCGGTGAAGAACTGGAAATTATTACCGCCCAAATGCTTGGCGTGCTGCATCGCCATATTCGCCTGGCTGACCAGTGCAGAAATCTCCCGTGCGTTATCAGGCAGCAGGCTGACGCCCATAGAGGCGCTTACCACCAGCTCATGGCCCTCCACGTTCACCGGCACGCGCAGCTTCGCCAGCAACCGGGTCGCCACCCGCGCCAGGCTGGATAAGTTGCCATAGGCGTCAAACAGTACGGCGAACTCATCACCGGACAGGCGCGCAATGGTGTCGGCCTCCGGCAGCGCGTTGATCAAGCGCCGCGCCATTTTCTGCAGCAGTTGGTCGGCCACTTCATGGCCCAGGCTGTCATTGAGCAATTTGAAGCGGTCGAGGTTGATATGCAGCAGCGCGAGGCTGCGACCGCCTTGGCGCACCCGCTGGTGAGCTTCGCGCAGCCGTTCGCGAAACAGCGAGCGGTTGGCCAGGCCGGTCAACTCGTCGTAGTGGGTGAGGTAGCGCATGCGCTCTTCCGACTCGCGCCGGGCGGACAGATCGGCGAAGAATCCTACGATATGACTGACGTTCCCCCGTACATCACGCACCACATTTAGCTGTAGCCATTGCGGGTACAGTTCGCCGTTCTTGCGCGTCTCCACCAATTCGCCCTGCCAGGTGCCGTGGCTGAGCAATGCCTGGCGGATCAGCGGGAAGTGGCGCCGCGCATCGCGACTGCTGGGCAGTTCCACGACGTTGCGGCCAAGCATGTCGTCGATGTCGAAACCGGTGACGCGGCTGAACGCCTGGTTCACGGCGATCAGCGCGTAGTTCGGGTCGAGGATCACAATGCCTTCGCTGGCCGCCTCGAACACCGTCGAAGCCAGGCGTTGCTGCTCCTCCACCGCCTTGCCGGCGCTGATGTCGCGGCGCGTGCCCAGCATACGGACGACGCGGCCACTGGGTGTGCGCTCCACGGCGCGCCCGCGGTCTTCGATCCACACCCAATGCCCATCGCCATGACGTATCCGGTACTCCACCTGATAATCCTCGCTGCGGCCTTTGAGATGCTCTACCAGTGCGTGCTTGAGCAGTGGCAGATCGTCGGGGTGCAGGCGCGGTTTGAGGTGGCTGAGCATCGCCGTGACGTATTCGGGCTCCAGGCCAAACAACTCCTTGAGTTGCGTGTGGTGGACCTCGTCGGTTTGCAGGTTCCAGTCCCACAGGCCCAGCTCACTGGCTTGCAGGGCCATAGCCAGGCGCGCTTCACTTTTACTCAAGGCGAGGCTGGCAGCATCCAATTGCTGGCTGCGTTGCGCCACACGATCTTGCAGACCGACCTGGGCTTCACGCAAGTTCTGCTCCACCTCGCGGCGCTGCTCGACTTCGCGCACCAGGTCCTGGTTCAACTGCTCACTGCGTTGCTGCGCCTGCTGTAAATGCTCGATCAGGGCCTGGTTCTGGAAACGGCGCAACAACCCGCGCTGGATCAGGCGGTTGACCTGCCACGCGACCAGGCTCAGGGACGCCAGCAGGATCAGCCCGAGCACGCCCCAGCCTTGTTGCTGTGGGGTGCCATCCCAGAACAGGTAGACGATGGCCGGCACCAGGCACGGCAAGGCAAACGACAGGTAAGCCCAAAAGCTCACGGCATAGGCCACGCTGGCCGACAAGGTGGCGGCGCCGATCAGGCCAAACACCCAGGCCTGATGCATGAAGCTGTCCGTGGGCACCAGGGCAATGGCCGCAACGGAGAGGGTCAGGCCACTGACCGCCGAGCCGAGCATGAACATACGGCGCCACACGGGCTGGGCCTGCCGGCTGGGCATGGCCGAATCAAAGGCTGCCACTTGAATCACGCGCATCGCCACCAGGGCAAGCAGCCAGAGCAGCCAGACGCTGTCCAGCAGGTACTGATTGGGGTTCCACAGCAACCAGGCGCAGACCAGGCCGTTGACCAGCATCAGCAGCGTCGGCAGCAACGAACCTTGATACAGCAGGCGCGTGCGCTCAACCGCGATTTCGGTTGCATAGTGTTTACGGATGACCTGTGCCGGGGCCGGCGAGGGGCCAAACAGGTCGGTGCTAAGGGTCATAGGCGGTGTTCTTATAATGGTGAGCCCGAAACGTCGACGGAGCATACACAAGCAAGCGCCTGGGCCAAACTGCTACAAGTCATAAAAAACCTCCTGCGATTGGCCGCAAACCTTTGGCCCAGACCGCTTGAGCAAGACACGGCATGGGCTGCGGCCGATGACCAACCGGTCATCCCCCCCGTCAGAATGTTCGCCGCGTCGGTAGCGTGCAGGCGTTTTGCATCGACCATCCGGCATTGGGATTTGCCCAGGCCCCCCAAGGCCCATAGAATGCGTCGATGCGCGATGATCTCTCTCTTTTGCTGAACTCTCTCAACGATGCCCAACGCCAGGCCGTAGCGGCCCCCGTTGGCCGTCAGTTGGTCCTGGCCGGTGCTGGCTCCGGTAAAACCCGAGTGCTGGTGCACCGTATCGCCTGGTTGATCCAGGTCGAAAACGCGTCCCCGCATTCCATCCTGTCGGTGACCTTCACCAACAAGGCCGCTGCCGAGATGCGTCATCGCATCGAGCAGTTGATGGGCATCAGCCCGGCGGGCATGTGGGTGGGCACCTTCCACGGCCTGGCGCACCGCCTGTTGCGGGCGCATTGGCAGGAAGCCGGCCTGAGCCAGACCTTCCAGATTCTCGACAGCGACGACCAGCAACGCCTGGTCAAGCGCGTGATCCGCGAACTGGGCCTGGACGAACAACGCTGGCCGGCGCGCCAGGCACAGTGGTTTATCAACGGCCAGAAAGACGAGGGCCTGCGCCCGCAACATATCCAAGCCAGCGGCGACCTGTTCCTGGCCACAATGCGCAGCATTTATGAGGCCTATGAAGCGGCCTGCGTGCGCGCTGGCGTCATCGACTTCTCCGAACTGCTGCTGCGTGCCCTCGACCTGTGGCGCGACAACCCCGGTTTGCTGGCCCATTACCAGAAACGCTTCCGCCATATCCTGGTGGACGAGTTTCAGGACACCAACGCCGTGCAGTACGCCTGGTTGCGTCTACTGGCCAAGGGCGGTGACAGCCTGATGGTGGTGGGCGATGACGACCAGTCGATCTACGGCTGGCGTGGCGCGAAAATCGAGAACATCTACCAGTATTCCGAAGACTTCCCGGACGCGGTGACCATCCGCCTGGAGCAGAATTACCGCTCCACCGCCGGGATCCTCAAGGCGGCCAACGCCTTGATCGCCAACAACACCGGGCGCCTGGGCAAAGAGCTGTGGACCGACGGCGGCGAAGGCGAAGCGATCAACCTGTACGCGGCGTTCAATGAGCACGATGAAGCGCGCTACGTGGTCGAAACCATTGAAAGCGCACTGAAAACCGGCCTGGCCCGCAGCGATATCGCGATTCTGTACCGTTCCAACGCCCAATCGCGGGTGCTGGAAGAGGCCTTGCTGCGCGAGCGCATCCCGTACCGCATCTACGGCGGCCAGCGCTTCTTCGAACGTGCAGAAATCAAGAACGCCATGGCATACCTGCGCTTGCTGGAAGGCCGGGGTAACGATGCAGCGCTGGAGCGGGTGATCAACATCCCGGCGCGTGGCATTGGCGAGAAAACCGTCGAAGCGATCCGCGACCATGCGCGCCATGCCGATGTGTCGATGTGGGAAGCCATGCGCTTGCTGATCGCCAACAAAGGCCTGACTGGCCGTGCTGCGGGGGCGTTGGGGGTGTTTGTCGAGCTGATCGAGAACCTGGCCGCCAAGTGCGCAGAGATGCCGCTGCACCTGATGACTCAGACCGTGATCGAGCAGTCCGGGCTGATCGCCTATCACGAAGCGGAAAAAGGCGAGAAAGGCCAGGCCCGGGTAGAAAACCTTGAGGAACTGGTCAGCGCCGCCCGCGCGTTCGAAAACACCGAGGACGACGAAGAGCTGACGCCGCTCGCCGCCTTCCTGGGCCACGCCTCGCTGGAAGCCGGCGATACCCAGGCCGACGAGCATGAAGACAGTATCCAACTGATGACCTTGCACAGCGCCAAAGGCCTGGAATTCCCTTATGTGTTCCTGGTGGGCATGGAAGAAGGCCTGTTCCCTCACAAGATGAGCCTGGAAGAACCCGGCCGCCTTGAAGAAGAACGCCGCCTGGCCTACGTGGGCATTACCCGGGCGATGCAGAACCTGGTGATGACCTACGCCGAGACCCGACGCCTGTATGGCAGCGAAACCTACAACAAGGTGTCGCGCTTCGTACGTGAGGTGCCGAAGGGGCTGATCCAGGAAGTACGCTTGTCCAACAGCGTCAGCCGCCCGTTCGGCGGTGGCCAGCAACAGAACTCCAGCAGCATGTTTGCCGGTTCCGAAATACCGGAAACCCCGTTCAGCCTGGGCCAGCAGGTCAAGCATGCGATCTTCGGCGAAGGCGTGATCCTCAACTTCGAAGGCGCAGGCGCCCAGGCGCGGGTGCAGGTGAACTTCGCCGAGGGCAGCAAGTGGCTGATGATGGGTTACGCCAAGCTCGAAGCGGTCTGAGCTGATCACCTGTGGCCATAGATTGCTTCCGCTGGCGTGCGCAGCGCGCCCGTTTTTTGGGGCTGCTGCGCAGCCCAGCGGGAGCAATCTCTGGCCACAATAAGCCCACCATCATGAAACACTGCGTAACATGAAGATTATTGGCCCAGCCTTGTTTTAGAGGCGTGCGGGCCAATATCTGTAATTGGTCCTACAGACCCTTCGGATTTGGTCTTACGCAAAAGCCCGAAACATTATGCCGCTAGCCACTGCCACGACACCTGTGCAACATGGCGCGCGTGCAATCCACAAATGGGAATTCCCTATATGAAACGTTTTCTTAGCATCGCCATGGCGTTGTGCATCGGCCTGACGATGAGCCTCGACGCCAACGCCAAACGCTTCGGTGGCGGCAAAAGCTCGGGCGCGGCACCGACTCACCAGACCAGCCAAATGGCTCCATCCGCCGGTGCCGGCGGTGCTGCGGCTACTGCAGGCGCAGCCGGTGCCGCTGGCGCTGCTGCCAAGGCCGGCGGTGCTTCGCGTTGGCTGGGCCCACTGGCCGGCATCGCCGCCGGTGGCCTGCTTGCGTCCATGTTCATGGGCGACGGCTTCCAGGGCATGCAGATCTTCGACATCCTGATCATGGGCGTCATCGCCTTTTTGGTCTTCCGCTTTATCGCCGCCCGTCGCCGCAAGCAGCAGGAGCACCTGGCTCCAGCCGGCGCGCCGATGCAGCGTGAAGCGTTCGAACAGAAGCCTGCCATGGGTTCGATCTTCGGTGGTTCGGCAGCCCCTGCCGCCCGTCCGGTGATCAACGCACCGGCTTGGTTCAACGAAGAGCGTTTCGTCGAAGCGGCCCGCAGCCACTTCCAGTCCCTGCAACAGCACTGGGACGCCAACGAAATGGACAAGATCTCCGAGTTCGTGACCCCGCAGTTGCTGGAGTTCCTCAAGCGCGAACGTGCCGAGATCGGTGACGCCTTCCAGTCGACCTACATCGACGACCTGCGCGTACAGCTCGATGGCGTGGATGATCGTGCCGACAAGACTATCGCCACCCTGACCTTCAGCGGCGTGTCGAAGTCCTCGCGCTTCGACCAGGGCGAAGTGTTCAGCGAAAGCTGGAATATGGAACGCGCCCAGGGCGACGACCAGCCATGGCTGGTCGCCGGTATCCGCCAGAACGGCTAATACCTGCGCGTTTGAGCAAGCGGTAACAAAAACCCCGGACATGTCCGGGGTTTTCTATTTCACGGTTGCACTTATAGCGAGCTACTGTATAAAACGCCCCTATAAACCGCGCCATCTAGCAAGAGGATCCCGGCCGTGGAAGAAATCATCGAACAACTGCGTGAAGCCAACGAACCGGTCCCGGTTCCTTTGGAGCTGCCTGACGAAGACCTGCTGGTGGAAATCGAGGAACAACTGTTCATCGACATCCCCTTTGTCTTCCGTGAATTCCTGCTGACCGTCAGTGACGTGGTCTACGGCAGCCTGGAGCCGGTGACCGTCACCGACCCACAGTCCCACACTTACCTGCCAGACGTTGCGGCCAACGCCTGGGATGCCGGTGTTGACCGCAGCCTGATCCCTATCTGCCAGGACGGCGACGACTACTATTGCGTCGAAGAAGACGGCACCGTCGTGCTGTGGTCCGGTGAGGAGGAACTGGTTACTGAAGAAACCTGGGAATCGGTGTGGCACTGGGCACGGGACGTCTGGCTGGAAAGCTGAGTCCCCTGACCTCTGGCAACCGGCTTTTGTGGCGAGGGAGCTTGCTCCCGCTGGGCTGCAAAGCAGCCCCCGCCAACGCCAGTCAGTGTTCCGTATCCTTGTGGTTATCCAGCGTCTCCAGCAACGCAACCTGCATCCGCGTATGCACACGGATAAACCAGCGCCAGAGCACTGCAGCCACCGCCGCCGTGACCACGGCAATCAACACCAGCAACTTGTTGGTCGGCAGAATACTGGCCGACAAGGCTGCCAATAGCAGGAAGATCACCAGCAGCGACAAGAGGGGGATCAGCTCCGCAATCACCCTTCGCACACGCTGGGTATGACGCCCGGCCATCTCTGGCTTCACGCTCATCTCCGCCAGCAGCATCGACAGCGCCTTGAGCTTGCGATACGCCGCAATCAGAAACGGCAACGACACCAGCAGCGCCCCGCCCCAGATCAACGCCTTCTGCCAACTCTGATCGCTGACCCAGCCCTCCAGATACCCACCGATGCGCTCCGCGAAAAAGCTGCCGGCAAAGAAGATCGCGATCACCAACGCCAGGTTTACCCCGACCTGCAGGATGATCTTGCGGATCATCGCGGCCAACATCGCCCCCTCGCCCTGAGGCTGAATGCTGCGCAACCATTCGCCATACATGCCGAACACTCGGCTCATACGCTTGGGCATTACCGCCGCGATCTTCAATGACAGCGGGTCCGCGCCACGAATCAGGTAGGGCGTGAGCAGCGTGGTGATCGCCGAAACGGCCACCGCCACTGGGTACAGAAAGTCGCTGGTGACCTGCAGGGTCATCCCCAGCGCCGCGATGATGAAAGAAAACTCGCCAATTTGTGACAGCCCCATACCCACCCGCAGCGAGGTGCGACCATCATTGCCGGCGATAAACGCACCCAGCCCGCAAGACAGCATCTTGCCCAGCACCACGGCCACGGTGATCACCGCAATGGGCCAGGCGTATTGCAGCAGGATCTGCGGGTCGATCATCAAGCCAATCGCCACGAAGAAAATCGCGCTGAACATGTCGCGAACGGGTTCGATCAGGCGTTCGATCTTAATCAACTGCCGGGATTCAGCCATGATCGCGCCGATCAAAAAGGCCCCGAGCACCATGCTGTATTCCAACTTCACCACCAGCAGGCAGAAACCAAAGCACAGCCCCAATACCGTGATCAGCAGCATCTCGTTGCTTTCAAACTTGGCCACATAAGCCAGCAGGCGCGGCACCAGCAAAATACCAATCACCAGCGCAACGATCATGAACAGCGAGAGCTTGCCGACAGTGGAGAACACCTCGCCGGAGCTGACCGTGCCACTCACGGCGATGCTCGACAGCAAGGCAATGATGCCGATACCCAGGATGTCCTCGACAATCAGCACACCGAAAATCAGCTGGGCGAACCGCTGGTCTTTCATCTTCAGGTCGTTGAGAGCCTTGACGATAATGGTGGTCGAGGAGATTGCCAGGATCGCGCCGAGGAACAGCGAGTCCATGGTGCTCCAGTCGAACCAGCGGCCGATCTCGTAGCCGATCCAGATCATCAGCACGATTTCCAGGAACGCCGCGATAAACGCCGTGGCCCCGACTTTGAATAGCTTGCGCAGGCTGAATTCCAGGCCCAGGCAAAACATCAGGAAGATGACCCCCAGCTCCGCCAGGGTCTTGATCGTGTCTTCATCGTGGATCAGGCCAAACGGCGGGGTGTGGGGGCCGATAATGAAGCCGGCGACGATGTAGCCCAACACCACCGGCTGCTTGAAGCGGTGAAACAGGATGGTGACCACCCCTGCCACCAGCATGATCACGGCCAAGTCCTGGATAAAGCTGATGGCGTGCATGGCGAGGGGCTCCTTGAGGGTGCCGGCGCTTTTCCCACTTCCGGCCTCGCCTTTGAAGGGTCGGAAAAGTCTGCCTTGATCGTAAGAAAAGCCCTGAGAAGGGCTTTTGAAGGGTAACACCGCGACTTCTGCTGGAAAGCCGGTGCAATATATGGAAACAGATCGCTGCGCGCGTGACGGCGAGCCGCCTGACGGCGTCCCGTTAGGGATGGCGCTGCAAAGACTTTGAGTACCCGCAGAGGTGCCTCCCCCAACCAATGCCTACAACCCGTGAGTGTGCTATGGAACCCGGAAACGCCCAGCTGTCGATGACGGTACTGATGACCCCTGACATGGCCAACTTCTCTGGCAATGTGCATGGCGGCACGCTGCTCAAGTACCTCGACGAAGTGGCCTATGCCTGCGCCAGCCGTTATGCCGGTCGTTATGTGGTCACGCTGTCAGTAGATCAGGTGATCTTTCGCGAGCCGATTCATGTCGGTGAGCTGGTGACCTTCCTGGCGTCAGTCAACTACACCGGCAATACGTCGATGGAAGTGGGCATCAAGGTGGTGACCGAGAATATCCGTGAACGCTCGGTGCGCCATACCAACAGCTGCTTCTTCACCATGGTGGCCGTGGACGACCAGCGCAAACCTGCCGCCGTACCGCCGTTGCAGCCGCAGAACAGCGAAGACAAGCGCCGCTTTGTGCAGGCTCAGCAGCGTCGGCAGATTCGTCAGGAACTGGAAAAGCGCTACCGGGAGATCAAAGCCGACGCGCCGTAAACTCCAAGCGGCGACTCAACTCAAAAACGTGTGGGAGCGGGCTTGCCCGCGATAGCAGTGGTTCAGTCGACATCGCTTTGACCGAGACTCCGCCATCGCGGGCAAGCCCGCTCCCACATTGGGTTCTGTGTCATTACAGGCTGATCGGTGTGGCTTCGAAGCGCACACGAGGGTGGGCAATACGGTCCTGGGCCCGCACCAGTTCCAGTTCATAACTGGCGCAAGCCTGGGTTTCCAGCAGCACTTCATGCACGGCCGCGGCGGTGAATTCAAAGGCAGCCACCAGGCTATCACCCAACAGCACCCGCGCCAGAAACAGGCCCGACGTCAGGTCGCCCACGCCCACTGGCTGACGCGGAAACGCCAGCAGGGGCCGGCGTAAGTGCCAACTGCCGTCGGCCGTCACCAACAGCATTTCAAACCCTTCTGGCAGTTTGCCTGGGTAATCCAGGTGCTTGACCAACACCGCTTTGGGTCCGCGCGCCAGCAATGCTTTGGCCATCGCCAGGCAATCGAACAGCGATTGCGGCTTGCGCCCGGCAAAACTATCCAGCTCCAGTTGGTTGGGGCACAGGAAGTCTGCCATGGCGGCGGCTTCATCCAAGAGGAAATCGCTGACCTCCTGCGGCACGATGCAACCCTTTTCCGGGTGGCCCATCACCGGGTCGCACAGGTACAGCGCCTTGGGGTTGATCGCCTTGATGCGCGCCACACCGCTGAGGATGGCGCGGCCCTGGTCGGCACTGCCCAGGTAACCGGACAGCACCGCATCACAGTTGCCCAGCTCGCCAATCGCGGCAATACCCTCTACCAGCGCAGGAATTTGCTGCGGCGCCAACACTTCGCCCGCCCACTGTCCATACTGTGTGTGGTTGGAGAACTGCACCGTGTTGAGCGGCCAGACGTTCACCCCGACCCGCTGCATAGGGAACACGGCGGCGCTGTTTCCGGCGTGGCCGAAGACCACATGAGACTGGATCGCAAGCAGGTGAGGTGTACGTTTCATGCGGGAGATTTCCGTAAAACCGTTGAATTTCTGGCCGAGCAGTATGCGACTAAACGCAGCCTGTACGACAGACCGGCGACACAGTTAAGCTGCGCTCACTTTGTTGGAGTTCATGGAATGCTGACCCTGGGAAACATCTTCGTCTTGATGCTGCTGGCCACCGGCGCCGCCTGGGTTTGGCACAACCACGGCCTGCGCGAACGGGCGCTGGCGCGGGTCAAGCAGCATTGCGCCAAGCTCGATATCGAGCTGCTTGACGGTGCCGTGGCGCTCAAACGCATCGGTTTCGTCAAGGATGCCAATGGCCGCCGACGCCTGGCGCGTATCTATAATTTCGAGTTCACGGTGACCGGCGAAACCCGGCATGCCGGGGTCATCACCCAATTCGGCGCCCACAGCGCGCAGATCGAACTGGCGCCCTACCCGTTCGAAACCAAGGAGCCGCTGCCCAGCGCCGAGATCATCGAATTGAGCCAGTGGCGCCAGGACCACGCCAGCAAGAAACATCAGTAACGGCAGGCTGCCAGGGCGCTTTGCAATGCGGCCACGTCCTGTGGTGCGCTGAAGATCAACTCAACACGTGAATCGCGCCGCCAAGCGCTGGGTTGCCAGTGCAGTGGGCTGTTATCCACAGCGTTGGCGGACACCCAACCGTCAACGCTGTGGATGACCAATTTGGCACGGCGCCAGTCGATACTCGATAGCCACTGATGCAGACGGCTGACATCGAATCGCTGGCTTGGGTGCCAGCGCCAGCCAATGCTCCAGCCGCCCTCCTGGCCCTGACTCAGACAGATCGGCAACCCAGGGTCACTCCAGATCGCCGGCATTTGCCCCACCGCTTCAGGCACGCCGAGATTATCCACCGCTACTTGGGCCTGCGCTTTCAAACCAGGCAACTGGTCGAGTGGCAATCGCGCCTGGCGTGTCCAATGGAGCGGGCAATCGGGTAATTGCGCTTCAATCGCCTGACGTTGCACCGCAGTCAGCGTCTCGTCCTTGTTCAACACCAGCAGACCGGCACTGGCCAACGCCTCCTGTTGTGCCTGCGGCAACGGCCTGCCCGCCGCCAACGCCTGGGCATCGAGTACCAGCACGCAAGGCTGCACGGCCAGCACGTCTTGCCATGGTGCGTGCCGCAGTTGCTTGAGCAATTGCGCCGGATGGCCCAAGCCTGAGGGCTCGATAAACAACCGGTCCGGCTTAGCCTTACGCAACAAGCGGCCCAGCCCTACCTGGAACGGTGCACCGTTCACACAGCACAAACAGCCGCCAGCCACCTCGCCCAAGGCGATGCCGTCATCGTCTTGTGTGAGTAGGGCTGCGTCCAGGCCGATCTGGCCGAACTCGTTGATCAGCACCGCCCAGCGCTCGTTGGCCGGGCGCTGGGCAAGCAGGTGCTTGATCAGGCTGGTCTTGCCGGCGCCCAAGGGCCCTGCAATCACATGGGTAGGAATGTTCTGCAACATGAGAGGCATCGTTCAGGCCGTGTAGAGCGTTTGATCCTACGCGGTTATGCCAGCCAATCCAGCGTCAGGATCAACCGTCGCTCATCGGCCTTGAGCGCTGGCGAGCGGTGGATCAGCCCATGTCCTTCATTGCCGTGCCATTTGGTGCCTTTAAGCAGCGCCA
The DNA here is from genome assembly GCA_016433075.1 of Hoplolaimus columbus. Classification (NCBI taxonomy): domain Eukaryota; kingdom Metazoa; phylum Nematoda; class Chromadorea; order Rhabditida; family Hoplolaimidae; genus Hoplolaimus; species Hoplolaimus columbus. The sequence goes on along the minus strand of JAEHOM010000007.1, from coordinate 64,947 downwards.
CTTCACCGCAATGGATCTGCTCGATGCGCTCAGTGGGCTCGGCATCCGCCTGGCTCAATCTGCGCCGGTCCATAACGCCTTCGCGCAACCATTGGCTTCCGATACCGGCGTAGGTGGTGATCAGCCGAACCGGCACGTGATCAACGTGAAAACGCGGACACATGGCCTTGTCCAATAGCCGTAAACGCACGCCGATGCGCTTGGCGCCCAACAGGCAGGCGAATGCACTGACCAGCCACGACACATCGGCGATAAACCCATCGTAGCCTTCAAGATCGCGACAGCTGGACGCAAAACCTTGCAAGTTCGGCACGGCGTCTTCGCTAGCCAACTCGACCACCAAGGACTCGGCCAACGGTTCATTGAGCGCCACCAGCAAAGCGCCAAACTCGGCGATATGCAGGGGCAATTGGCGCTGCCAGATCGCCAGGTTGACGCCATCATTGAGGATGTCGGACAGCGCCAGCGGCGTTTCTCCACAGCTTTGGCGGATGACAGGGCGTAGGGGAATGACCGGGGCCAGCATCAGGCGATCTGCTCGTACCAAGGGCCAAACGGGTCGGGTAGCTGGCGCCAACCTTCGACACCCAGGGCCATTTCTTCATCAGTGAGCAAGCAGGCGTCCAACTCGGTACGCATCTGGGCAAAGTCGATGTTTTGCCCGATAAACACCAGTTCCTGACGGCAGTCACCCGTGCTCAACTGCCAGTTAGCCATGATCGCCGCCACGCTTTCTTCGTCCTGAGGCCACTGGCTTTTCGGCACAAAGCGCCACCAACGCCCGGCAAACCCATGGCGCATCAACCCGCCCGCCTGGGACCAACTGCCCGCATCCTGATGTTTGCTGGCCAACCAGAAGAAACCCTTGGAGCGCAACAGCTTGCCGTTGACCCAGGGGCGGTCGATAAAGTCGAAAAACCGCTGTGGATGGAATGGCCGGCGCGCACGGTAAGCAGTGGACGCTATGCCGTATTCTTCGGTTTCCGGCACATGCTCACCGCGCAATTCCTGCAACCAGCCCGGGGCCTGGGCGGCGCGTTCGAAGTCGAAACGGCCAGTGTTGAGGATTTTGTTCAGCGGCACTTCGCCCATAACCATCGGGATGATTTCCGCCTGGGCGTTGAGGCGCTCGAGGATGGCCATCAGTTCTTCGCGCTCACGGCTGCTGATCAGGTCGATCTTGCTGATCAGGATGACGTCGGCGAATTCGATCTGTTCGATCAACAGGTCGGTGATGGAACGTTCATCCTCCTCACCGAGGGTTTCGCCCCGTGAAGCCAGGCTTTCAGCGGCCTGGTAGTCGAGCAGGAAATTCATACCGTCGACCACAGTAACCATCGTGTCCAGGCGTGCAATGTCGGCCAGGCTTTGCTCGTTTTCATCGCGAAAAGTGAAGGTTTCGGCCACGGGCAAAGGTTCGGAAATACCGGTGGATTCGATCAGCAGGTAATCGAAACGACCTTCTTTGGCGAGTTTTCCCACCTCTTCAAGTAAGTCTTCACGCAAGGTGCAGCAGATGCAGCCATTGCTCATCTCCACCAGCTTTTCTTCCGAACGATTGAGCGTGACATCACGCTGCACCTCGCTGCCGTCGATGTTGATTTCGCTCATGTCGTTGACGATCACCGCCACCCGCAGGTTGTCGCGGTTGCGCAGGACATAGTTGAGCAGAGTGCTTTTACCGGCACCGAGAAAGCCGGACAACACGGTCACAGGGAGACGATTGGGCATCAGGTATTCCTCATCAAGGTTGGCCGGTCAAACTGCCCGTCTATGGCGTTCGCGCAGCTCTTCACGTTCTTTGGCTTCGATACATAAGGTGGCGGTGGGACGCAGCAGCAGGCGTTGCAGGCCGATGGGTTCGCCGGTTTCACGGCACCAGCCGTATTCGCCACGAGCCAGCAACTCCAAGGCGTCGTCGATCTTGTCCAATAGCTTCTTTTCACGCTCCAGCAGGCGCAGTTGCCATTGGCGTTGCTCTTCGGCACTGCCGATATCCGCCAGATCGCTGTTGGTTTCCTGCTCGCGCAGCGCCTGGAACTCTGCGTCGATACGGGCTTGCAGGTCATCGCGCTGAGCCAGCAGCAGTTCGCGGAAGAAGCGCTGCTGGGCCTCATTCATGTAGTCGGCCGCTGGTTGGGCCAAAAGGTCGTGTTCGGTCATGGAAGCGGTTCGCGGGTCGGGCTGTGCATTTATGTTATAGTATAACAATACAAATAAGCCAATCCCTCTTGCTCGCCGCGACGAAGGGCGCAATGCTGGGTCACCTGCCTATGTTGAGAACCTCGATGAAATACCTGCTGTGCGCGCTGCTATTGGCAGTCGCCGGGCCTGCCTGCGCCCAGGCACCCAGCCTGTTGGCCAACTGCACACGCAGCGCCAACCTGCTGGCGTGTGTGGACCCGTTGGGCAATGCCTATAGCGTGGCAACCGTCGGCAGCACTACGTATCTGCGCGGTTTCGAAGTGATCGGCAAACGCTATTGGGCGCAGACCAACAGCCGTTATGGGCAACTGACGTTTTTTACCGGGTTGGCATCGGATGGCGAGGCGTGGGTCGGCTACACGCGGCGCGTGGGCTGGACCACCATCAACCGGTTTTCCAGCTCAGGGGGCGCCAGCGCCAAGTTCACTTGCAGCCGAATGACCGGCTGTTAGACCTGGCTGTTTTTCTGCGCCTGCACCCAGGCCATGTAGCTGTTCATGGGTGGGTTCTTCTGGAAGTAACGCTTGAGTCCTTCGAAAAGGCCATCCGCCACCGCCTGTTGATGGCGCGCCGTCACCAGCCGCTGGGCATCCCGAGGGTTGGAAATGAAACCCGTCTCCACCAGGATTGAAGGCACGTCCGGTGACTTGAGCACGGCGAACCCCGCCTGCTCCACACGTTTCTGATGCAGGCTGGTGATGTTTTGCAGGCTGCCCAATACCGAGCTGCCCAGTTGCAGGCTGGAGGCGATGGTCGCATTCATCGACATGTCGAGAATGACCCCGGCCAGCATCGGGTCCTTGTCCTTCAGATTGAGCAAGGTGGTGGCGCCCAGCAAGTCGGCGCCATTTTCGCGTTGGGCCATGAAGCGGGCCGTGGCGGAGGTGGCGCCCCCTTCAGACAACGCATACACCGAAGCGCCCGACGCGGTCAGCCGTGGCGCGGCGTCGGCATGCACTGAGATAAACATATCGGCCTTGTGCTGACGGGCGATGTCCACGCGCTTGCGCAGCGGCACGAAGAAGTCGTCGTTGCGCACCAGTTTTACGTCAAAACCCTTTTCGCGCTTCAAGCGTTTAGCCAACAACTGGGCAATCGACAGCACCACATCTTTTTCGCGCTGGCCCTTGGAGCCAATGGCACCTGGGTCTTTGCCGCCATGGCCGGGGTCGACCACCACGATGATGTCGCGCTTGGGATGCGCCTTATCTACCGGAGTTACCAAGGGTGCCGTCTCAGCGGCGATTTGACGGGGCACACGGGTCGCGTTGGTCAGGTCCAACACCAGGCGATGGCCTTGGCCATCCTGGGGCGGCAGCACGAAGCTGTTGAGCTGCATGGGCTCGATCAGGTCCAGCACGATGCGCGTATCGCTCTTGCCGAAATGCCCGGAACGGATCGAGGTAATCCCACTATTCTCCAACGCCAATTGGGAAAAGTCGCCGCTGAGCCCGGCGCCACTCAAGTCGATGATCAAGCGGTCCGGTGAGGTCAGGGAAAAGGTCTTGTATTGCACCGGGCCGCTGAGGTCGAACACCAGGCGCAGCTTGTCCTCCGAGCGCCACAGGCGTGCATTGCGAATCTGCGTGGCGTAAGCCCCCAAAGGCAAGGCGAACAAGGGGCTGACCAGCAGCAGGTTGAGGAGCTGACGTCGGTGCATGGCATATACCGCAGATAAAGGAGTATCCCTACTCGATATGACTGAACAAAGGCTGGAGCAGAAAATTCATTGTAGCTCGTATTGTTATACTATAACATGTCGAATTATTTCCAACGATGGACCTGCTTATGAACGCGCTGACTCTGCCGGATATCGCCGCGCAGGCTTCACGCCAAGCCTTGCCACTCGACTGGGTGGGGATGTGCGGCATCGCCTTGCCGATCCAGATTGACGGTCAACGCCTGGCCGCCACCGCTGATGCGGGCGTAAGCCTGGACGACGGCACGGCCCGTGGCATTCATATGTCACGCCTGTACCTGGCTCTGGAAATGCTCGATCAACACCCGCTGACACCTGCACTGCTGCGTAATGTACTGCAGCGTTTTCTCGACACACATGAAGGTTTATCTAAGAACGCTTACTTGCGCATCAACACCCAGTTGCTGCTTAAACGACCCGCCCTGGTCAGTCCGCTAGCCGGCTGGAAGAGCTACCCGGTGAGCATCGAAGCGCGTCTGGAAAACCAGATGTTCCACGTGGAACTAAAAATTGACGTTACTTATTCCTCAACCTGCCCTTGCTCCGCCGCCCTCGCCAGGCAGTTGATTCAGCAGCAATTTGTGGATGATTTCGCCAACACTCCGTTGCAGCACGAAGCGCTGCTGGCCTGGCTCGGCAGTGCAAACGGTATCGTTGCCACACCCCATAGCCAACGCAGCAGCGCGCAGTTGCAAGTTCAGTTGCAAGGTACTGACCTGCCGATAATCGACTTGATCAACGCTGCCGAAGCCGCGCTCGGTACCGCCGTACAAACCGCGGTGAAACGCGCAGACGAACAAGCCTTCGCCCTGGCCAACGGGCAGAACCTGATGTTCTGCGAAGACGCCGCTCGCCGCCTGAACCTCGCCTTGAAACGCTCGGATGCCATCAAAGCCTTCCACCTCAAAGTGATCCACGCCGAAAGCCTGCACGCGCACGATGCCGTGGCTGAAAGCCACTGGACGAGAGACTTTGCATGATCACCTGTAACTCTTTGCGCTGGGGTGCCCCAGGGCAACCGCTCACCCCGGCACTGGATTTGACCCTGGAAAAAGGCAGCCTCACCGGCATCATCGGCGCCAATGGCACAGGCAAGAGCAGCCTGCTCAAAGTCATCGCCGGCCTGCAAAAACCGCTGGCGGGAAAGGTCATTGTGGATGTTCCACGCCGTGGCGGCTTGGCCTTCCTACCCCAGCAGCAACACTTGGACCGCCAGTTCCCTATCAGCCTGCAAGAGCTGGTCGCTGCCGGTTTCTGGGGCACCCAACACACCGCGCAACAACGCAGCCAACGCCTGCACGCGGTACTCGAAGACTGGTGCCTGACTGGCTTGGAACATCGACCGTTGATGGCATTGTCCGGCGGCGAATTGCAGCGCGCCCTGCTGGCACGCATGAGCCTGGCCGACGCATCCGTCCTGCTGCTCGACGAACCTCACGCAGCCCTCGATGAGGACGGTCAGGCGCTGTGCTGGAAACACATCCATGCCTGGCACAACGAAGGCCGCACCCTGGTGATCGTCTGCCATGACCTGGCCGCCGTGCGTCACCACACCCAGCACGTACTGCAGATCAAAAACACCGGCTGCCTATTCGGCCCCAGCAAAGAGCTGATCCGCCCGCAACCGCAGATGCAGGTGGCCTGAATGCACTTCACTGCCCACTTATGGATGCCGTTTCATGAGTTTGTCTTTATGCGCCGCGCACTCATCGGCGGTTTGGTACTGGCTTGCAGCACCGCGCCGCTAGGTGTGTTTTTGATCCTGCGGCGCATGAGCCTGATCGGTGATGCGGTGGCCCACGGCATCCTGCCCGGCGCAGCCCTGGGTTTCTGGTTCGCCGGCCTGAGCCTGCCCGCGCTGACCCTCGGCGGCCTGGGTGCAGGCCTGAGCATGGCCGGCCTGGCCGCGTGGATCACCCGCCGCACCGGGCTGCGCGAAGACGCCAGCCTCGCCGCCATCTACCCCATCTCTTTGGCCGCCGGGGTGCTGATCCTGGGCCTTGCCGGCAAGCGCCTGGACCTGCTGCACCTGCTGTTCGGCTCCGCCCTGGCCGTGGATCAAACCACACTGACCGGCATGCTCTGGGTCTCGGGTTTCAGCCTGATCGTCATGGCGCTGATCTACAAACCGCTGCTGCTGGACACCCTCGACCCGCTGTTCCTGCAAACCGTCAGCCGCCTCGGCCCCCTCGCCCATGGCGTGTTCCTGACCCTGGTGGTGCTGAACCTGGTGATCGGTTTCCAGGCCATCGGCGCGTTGATGGTGGTCGGCTTGATGATGTTGCCGGCCATCGCCTCACGCTTCTGGAGCCGACGCCTTCCAGTGCTGATCGCGGTATCGGCGCTGCTGGGATGCCTGTCGGTGTGGTTGGGCCTGCTGCTGTCGTTCTACTACTCACTGCCCAGCGGCCCGGCGATCGTGCTGGTGGCAGGCGCTGGGTATTTGTTGTCCGTGGTGTTCGGTCCGGTGCACGGCTTGTTGCGCCGCCCGCCTTTGCTCACATCCCAATGAGGTGTTTCCCGATGCGCGCTCTATTCGTGCTGTTCAGTCTGCTGCTGCCGCTTTCGATGGCCCACGCCGCCGACAAACTCCAAGTGGTCACCAGCTTCAGTATTCTCGATGACATCACCCACCAGATCGGTGGCGAGCATATCCAGATCAGCAACATGGTCGGCCCGGACGCCGACGCCCATACCTATGAACCCACGCCGGACGACGCCAAGGCACTGCTCAAGGCCAAGGTCATCATCAAGAACGGCCTCGGTTTCGAGCCGTGGCTGGACCGCCTGGTCACCAGCACCGAAACCAAGGCAACGGTGGTCACCGCCAGCAAAGGCGTGATTTCCCACACCATGGACGAGGATGGCGAAACCATTCCCGACCCGCACGCCTGGCACAACCTGGCCAACGCCGAAATTTATGTGAGCAATATCACCAAAGCGCTGGTAGCCGCCGACCCTGCCAATAAGACCGCCTACCTGAGCAACAGCCAGGCCTACCTCAAGCAAATCCATAGCCTGCTGGACGAGGCCAAGGCCAAGTTCGGCGCCCTGCCACCGGGTAACCGCCGCATCGTCACTTCCCACGACGCTTTCGGTTACCTGGGCCAAGCCTATGGCATCCAGTTCCTCGCACCCCAGGGCTTGTCCACCGAACGTGACCCTTCGGCCGCTGAAGTTGCCGCGCTGATCACTCAGATTCGCAAGGACAAGGTCAAAGCCGTGTTCATGGAAAACATCAAAGACTCGCGCCTGCTCAAGCAGATCGCTGACGAAAGCGGCGCACAGATCGGCGGCACGCTGTACTCCGACGCCCTCGCCGCAGAAGGCCCGGCCAGCACCTTTATCGGGCTGTTCGAATACAACCTCAACACCCTGTGCGCCGCACTGAGCCAGCCATGATCCGCAAAAATCCTTCCGGCGACCTGCCGGTGATTGCCGAATCGGCCTACGTCGACAAGACCGCGATCATCTGCGGCAAAGTCATCATCGGTGAGAACGTGTTCGTCGGCCCTTACGCCGTGATCCGCGCCGACGAAGTGGATGCCAGCGGCGCCATGGACCCGATCACCATCGGCGCCAACTCCAACATCCAGGACGGCGTGGTCATCCACTCCAAATCCGGCGCAGCAGTGACCATCGGAGAATTCACCTCCATCGCTCACCGCTCCATCGTCCACGGCCCCTGCACAGTGGGCGACCGCGTGTTTATTGGCTTCAACAGTGTGCTGTTCAATTGCGTCGTGGGCGATGGGTGCGTGGTGCGCCACAACTCGGTGGTCGACGGCCGCGACCTGCCCGCCGCTTTCTACGTGCCCTCCACCACGCGTATCGGCCCCAACACCGACTTGTCGCACTTCCCGCCGGTGAGTGTCAGCGCCTCGGAGTTTTCCGAAGACGTGGCACGCACCAACGTCGACCTGGTGCGCGGCTACAAAGCCCTGCAAAACGAGTTCTGAACCATGAGCCGCCTGCTGATCCGCAACGCCCGCCTGGTCAACGAGGGCCAGGTATTCGACGCCGACGTACTGATCGCCAATGGTCGTATCGAGAAGATTGCCGCCAGCATTCAAGGCGATAACGAACCGGTGGAAATCGATGCCAACGGCCAGTGGCTACTGCCAGGGATGATCGACGACCAGGTGCACTTTCGCGAACCCGGTGCACCGGAAAAAGGCAGTTTCTACAGCGAATCCCGCGCGGCGGTGGCCGGTGGTATCACCAGCTTCATGGACATGCCCAACACCCACCCGGCCACGCTGAACCTGGAAGCCCTTGCCGATAAAAAGCGCCGTGCCGCACTGCATTCAGTGGCCAACTACGGCTTCCATTTTGGCGTGAGCAACGACAACCTCGACACCGTCGCGGCCCTCGCTCCTCGTGAAGTAGCTGGAGTCAAAGTGTTCATGGGCGCCTCCACCGGCAATATGCTGGTGGACGACCCACGCGTTCTGGAGCGCCTATTTGCCGAGGCGCCGACCATCCTGCTCGCTCACTGCGAACACACGCCCAGCATATTGGCCAACGAGCAGCGCCTGCGCGAACGCTTCGGCGAGCATATTCCCGCCGTCGCCCACCCGCTGATCCGTGATGCCGAGGCCTGTTATCGCTCGTCATCGTTTGCCGTGGAATTGGCCAAACGCCATGGCACGCGCCTGCATGTGTTGCACCTGACCACCGCTCGCGAACTCGCGCTGTTCGAAGACAAGCCCCTGGCCGACAAGCACATCACCGCCGAAGTCTGCCTGCACCACCTGCTGTTCGATGACCGCGATTACCACCGCCTCGGCCACCAGATCAAATGCAACCCGGCGATCAAGACCCGCGCCGACCGCGACGCGCTGCGCCTGGCGTTATTGAGTGATCGTCTGGATGTGATTGGCACCGACCATGCGCCGCATACCTGGGCGCAAAAACAGTTGGACTATCGGCAAGCACCCTCGGGCTTGCCCCTGGTGCAGCATGCCCTGCCGGCGTTGCTGGAGTTGGTGGCCGACGGGCATTTACCCCTGACCACTCTGGTAGCCAAGACCAGCCACCGCGTGGCCGACCTGTTTGCCATTGCTGATCGCGGCTACGTGCGCGAGGGCTACTGGGCCGACCTGGTACTGATCAAACCGGAGCCTGCTGGCAAGCCGGTCAACAGCCAGCCTATTCTCGCCCGCTGCGGCTGGACACCCTTTGCAGAACGCAGCTTTCGCCACAGCGTGAGTACCACACTGGTCAGCGGCCACCTGGCCTGGCACAACGGCCAGGTGGTCAACAGTTGCCAGGGCTTGCCCCTGCAGTTCGGGCGTTAGGCGCGGGGTTTGACCGAACCGCAATCGTTGCCCAGCCACTGGGCGTGGCTGTCCAGGCTACCCTTCTGCTGGATCCCGGTGGCATTGAAGGTACCGTTGACGCTGGTGGTGAATTCTTTCTGGCTCTGGAACGTTGCCACTCCAGTGCCCTGGGCTTTCGGGCAACTGAAACGGAATTTCCACTGGTTGCCGCTCTTGTCGGTGACTTCCTGTTTGCAGCCCGATTGAGGGTCGGTCAGGGGGATCGAATCGGAGGCCACCTGAGCCGGGGTCAGGCACACCTGTACGCCTTTACCGGCCATGTTGATGCCTTGCTTTTCGAGCATGGCGCGCTGTTCAGGGGTCATCTGTTGCTTGAGTTGACCGAGGATCAGCGACAAGTCCGGCAGGTCCTGGTTATCGACTTTCATATTGCTGGTGGTCAATTCCCACAAGCCCGGCGCCAGCATCTGCGCCTGCGCCGCCACAGGCAGCGACAAACCAACAACCATGGCCAAACCAAGCAGACGAGCATTCATCGGGTAACTCCTGGGTAATTGTGGGCGTTAGACGTCGCAAAGCAGCCAGTGTTGCATGGCAAATAAAATAGCGACATTCACAGCCGTTCATGGTCTGTTACGCACTGGACTGCCTGGAGTTACGTCGTTCATGGATTTCTTTGGCCCGCACCTGCTCGCCTACGTCATTGCCACGCTGCACTTTCTCGGAACGCTCGCCGCGATCCACGCAGTACTGACCGTGCGCACCGCCCAAGGCTCGATCGCCTGGGCGTTGTCACTGATGTTCATGCCCTACCTGACGCTGATCCCCTACCTGATTTTTGGCCGCAGCACCTTCGACGCGTACATCCAGGCCCGTCGCCAGGCCAACCAGGAAATGCACACGGCCATCACCGAACTGAACTGGCGCCCGTGGGTGGAGGAAGCGCTTGCGGCGCGCAACTCCAGCGCCTACGCCTCCTTGCGCGCCATGCCCAAGCTGGGCCGCATGCCCTGCCTGGCCAACAACGAAGTGCGCCTGTTGATCAATGGCGATGCCACCTTCGGCGCGATCTTCGAGGCTATTCGTAACGCAAAGACCGCCGTGCTGTTCCAGTTTTTCATCATTCACGATGATGAACTGGGCCGCCAATTGCAGGCCCTGTTGAAGGAAAAAGCCGCTCAGGGCGTGGCCATTTACGTCCTGTACGACCGCATCGGCAGCCACGCCCTGCCCCATCGTTATGTGCAAGCGCTGCGTGACGCAGGCGTGCAGGTCAAGGCATTCGCCACCCGCAGTGGCTGGCTCAATCGCTTCCAGGTCAACTTCCGTAACCATCGCAAGATCGTCGTGGTGGACGGCATCTCCGGTTTTGTCGGCGGGCATAACGTAGGCGATGAATACCTGGGTAAAAAACCGCCCCTGGCGCCATGGCGCGATACCCATGTGCAGGTCACCGGCCCGGTGGTGGCGTGCCTGCAGGAGTCGTTTGCCGAGGACTGGTTCTGGGCCGCACGGGAACTGCCGCCACTGATCCTGCCGGATGCCTACCCGGAAGACGGCGTGCTCTGCCAGTTGCTCGCCAGTGGGCCAGCGGACCCTTATGAAACCTGTTCGCTGTTTTTCGTCGAGGCCATCCATGCGGCGACCGAGCGCGTGTGGATCACCAGCCCCTACTTCATCCCCGACGAGGCGGTATTTGCCGCCCTGCGCCTGGCGGTATTGCGCGGAGTCGATGTGCGCCTGCTGCTGCCGTCACGGCCCGACCACCGCATCGTATATGCCGCGTCCAGCCTGTATGCCAACGAAGCGGTGCGAGCGGGCGTGCGGGTGTTTCGCTACACGCCGGGCTTTTTGCATCAGAAGGTGGTGTTGGTGGACAGCGAAATCAGCGCCATTGGCAGTGCCAACATGGACAACCGTTCGTTCCGGCTGAATTTTGAAGTGATGCTGCTGACGGTGGATGAAACCTTCGCCAACCAGGTTGAGCAGATGCTGCTGGACGACTTTGCCCTGGCCCATGAAGTCAGCCAGGAAGAAAGCCGCGAGACCCGTCGCCTGCAACAACTGGGGATGCGCGTGGCGCGCTTGATCTCACCCATCCTCTAACCGCCAACACACAACCAATAATGTAGGAGCGAGCTTGCTCGCGAAAAACTCACAGGCGCCGCGTTCATTCAGCTAGTACGCGTTATCGTTGACGTTTTTCGCGAGCAAGCTCGCTCCTACGGTTTTGAGCGTGATCAGCGGTAGAGGTCTTCCCGCGTCCACGGCAGTTCATGCCCGCCATCGGCATGGGGTTTCACTGCCAGTATCTGGTGCAGATTGATCCAGCCTCGGGCAAACGCATAAGCGCAGCCAGCCAGGTACAGCCGCCAGATGCGTAGCGCCTGTTCCGGTACCATCTTCGCCGCTGCTTCCAGGTTGTCTTCCAGACGTTCGCTCCAATGGTCCAATGTGCGGGCGTAATGCATACGCAGGCTTTCGACATCGACCACTTCCAGCCCTGCTTCACTGATCTCGGCGGTCATCATGGCCAGGTGCGGCAGTTCGCCGTTAGGGAACACGTAGCGCTCGATAAACTCGCCGGCGCCACGGCCTACGGGGCGGCCATCGGTGTGCTTGGCGGTAATGCCATGGTTCATCACCAGACCACCTTCACGCACCGCGCCGAACAGGGTCCGGCAGTACTGCGCCAGGTTGGCGTGGCCGACGTGTTCGAACATGCCCACGCTTACCACTTTGTCGAAACGGCCGTCCTGGGGCAGGTCGCGGTAGTCGAGTAATTGCAGGTCGACCTGGTCTTCCAGGCCTTCGGCTTTCACCCGCTCCTTGGCCAGCGCCAGTTGTTCCTTGCTCAAGGTGATGCCGAACACCTTGACCCCGAACTCACGTGCGGCATAGCGCGCCAACCCGCCCCAGCCGCAGCCCACATCCAAAAGATATTCACCCGGCTGCAGCCGCAACTTGCGGCACAGGTGGCGAAATTTGTCTTGTTGGGCCTGGTCGATCGACTCGCTGCCGGTTTCGAAATAACCGCAGGAGTAGGCCATGTCCTGGTCCAGCCATAGCTGGTAGAACTCGTTGGACAGGTCGTAATGGTAGGAAATGGCCGCCGCGTCGGTGGCCTTGTCGTGAATCGAGCGTACCGGGCGACTCTCCTCGTCGTCATCGACCAAGGCGTGACTCAACTCGTCACATACCCTGATCACTTCGGTGATGGAGCCTTCCAGCTCCAGCTTGCCCTCGACGAAGGCTTCGCCCAGTGAGTCGAGCGTTGGATGGGTCAGCCTGGATACAACCGTGGGGTCCTTGACCACGATGGTGACGCTGGGCTCAGGGCCCAAGTTGAATTCATGGCCGTCCCAGAGTCGAAGACGCAGCGGTAGCTGAAGATTCTGTAAGGCCGGTGGAAGTTGCGCGAGCATGAGTAGTCCCCCCTTGTTTCAGACGTCTGCTGTGAGGGTAGACCATGCCAAACAAAGTAGGAAGCTATCGAATGAATAGCCCCCCTCTCTATGGCGCTCGGCGCTCGAGCAAACCTTCCTGGACCCACTGTTTCAGCCAAGTGGCCGCTTGCAGCGACGCCCCCTCTGCATAAGTGACCGCGACCTCAGTACACAGTTCTGAAAAATTCCACCCCATGGTCACCATGCCCGAGAGTGCACAAGCTTCAGCGGCTTCCAGGCTGCGGTAGTGGCAGCGGTTCTGGTTGCGCCACACCAGGCAGATTTGCGCCGGTTCCAGCGCCTGGCTGCCGGGGAAATCCGACTCATCCTTGCTGGCTCGCCAGATCGCCACCGTGTTGAAACGGCAAAGCAGCTGCTGCACCGAAGGCGCCAGCGCAACCTGCAAGGTGGGCCAGTCTTCAGGCGCCAAATGCGCCATGTCATTCAAGGTCAGCGGCTCCCCTTCGGCGGCGTCAAACGCCAAGGTGAACGCCCACTCCAGGCGTGCCAACTCAGCCAAAGGCGCACTTTGCGCAGCCATCAAATGCTCAACGATAAACATCGCAAAGCGCTCGCCCAACCAGCGCACGCTGTAATGGGCCGACGGATAACGGCGGATGTAGGCCTCGGTCAGTGAGCAAAACTGCTCATCTCCCAGCCAATACCAGATGGCACCGAAGTCATGGCGCAGCACCTCTTGCAGTCGCGACAGATAGGCGTTGTGGTAAATCGCCAGGCCGGTGTCCACATCCAACGTCGGCCCTCCCAGCAAGGTGGCGGCAAAGCCACTGCTGGCCGCGGGCGCTTCGGATAATAGATGCTGTTCAAACGCCAACTGCCAGTCGATCAGGCGCATAACGCTCTCCGGGCCAAGGCGCTGGCACCCAACTCACGGGCTTTGTTCAACTCGGTGAGCAACTCTTCGAAGGGCGGAAAATGGTCATCGCGTTCCAGCAAGGTCGACACCGGGCCCAAATGCTCCAAAGTTTGCTGATACAGCGCCCACACCGGGTCGCACACTGGATGGTCATGGGTATCGACCACATAGTCGCCATAGTCCATATGCCCCGCCAAATGCAGTTGGCGAATGCTTTCGGGTGGCAGGTTGCGAATGAACGTCCAGGCATCAAAGCCATGGTTGCGTGCGCTGACGTAGACGTTGTTGACGTCCAGCAGCAATTGGCAGCCGCTCAGGTGGGCCAAGGCGTTGAGGAACTCCCACTCGGTGAATTCATCCGCCTTGGAACGCACGTAGCTTGAGACATTTTCCAGCACCAGCGGCCGTTGCAAGACGTCCTGCACCTGACGCACGCGGCCGGCCACGTGGTAGAGGCTTTCTTCGGTGTAAGGCAGGGGCAGCAAGTCATGTAACTGGTGCGCGCTGCCACGGCTCCAGCACAGGTGATCGGAAATCCACGCCGGCTGAATGCGCTCTGCGAGCTGTTTGATGTGGTTCAGGTAATCCGTATCGAGGGCATGTGGCCCGCCGATGGACAACGACACACCGTGCATCACCAAGGGGTAACGTTCGGCTATCGCATCCAGGTAGTACAAGGCCTTGCCGCCCTGCACCAAGTAATTCTCGGAGATCACTTCGAACCAATCCACGGCCGGCGACTGTTCTAGAATCTGGTGGTAGTACTCACTGCGTAAACCCAGGCCGTAACCCAGACTTGGAAGGGACGCGGACATGACTCACTCCAGGGCAAAGTGTCCGCAGCGGTAGCAGGCAGCCGCCGCGGTTGCACTTGTTTGCCGGTTACTCGCCGACTTTACCGCCAGCGGCGTCGCAGGCCGATTTGGTCATGGCCTTGAAGCCCATCCCTTTACACTCGCCCTGGCCCTTGCACGCGTGGTCCTTGGTTTTGCAGTCGTTCATACCTTTGCAGGAGGTCACGCCGTAGCAGTGAACGGTGGCGTCTGCCGCTTGTACCTGGGTGGCCACACCCGCGAACAGAGAAGCAGCGGCCATTGCGAGGGCGGCACCAGCAGCAGCGGATTTAATGCTCATTGTTGTATTCCTCATGATCAGTAGTGGAGCCGGTCCGAACGGATTGTTCAGTCTCGACACAGCACTAGAGTGAGGCCTCCTGTCGGCGTTACAGCCGTGAGCAAATATTTCTGAAATTATTCGTCGAGTTTCAACAGCGGCTCCTGGAAGCGCAGTAAACGCCCGGCGTTCCCCAATACCAGCAAGGTGCTGAGGTTATGCAGCACCGCCGCGATCATCGCGCCCGCCGCCCCCAGCCAGCCAAATGCGGCGAACACCACAATGGCCAGTGTCCAGCCCAAGCCAATGATCACATTGACCTGCAACGTCTGCCGACACTGGCGACTCAAGCGCACACAGGTGCCCAGGCGGCGCAAGTCGCTGCCGATCAACACCACGTCCGCCGAGGCCAGGGCGATGTCCGCACCGCCCGCGCCCATGGCCACGCCGACCACGCCGGCCTTGAGCGCCAGGGAGTCGTTGATGCCGTCGCCCACCACCATTGGCCTGAAACCACTGCTGATTTCGCCCAACACGCGGTTGAGCTTGTCTTCCGGCAGCGCTTGGGCTTCGACATCACTGATGCCCACGTCCAGCGCCAGGCTATCGGCCACACTTTGGCGGTCACCGGTCAGCAGCAGTTGGCGGCCCAGGCCCAAGTCACGCAGCTCTTGCAGGGCCTGGCGCGCTTCGGGTTTGACGCTGTCGGCCAACAGCAGCCAGGCGAGGAACTCGCCGTTCAACGCCAGCCCGGCAATCGGGCCATCATGGGTGGGCACGGCGGTGGTGACGATGCCCAACTGTTCAAACAACTCCGGCCGTCCCAGCGCCGCTTCGCCCTGCTCGGTCTGGGCGACCACGCCCAGGCCCTGACGCTCGCGAATGTCGCTAAGCACCCGCATCTGCTCCTGGGTCGCCAACCCCGCCAACGCTCGGCTGACCGGATGACTGCTTGCCGAACCGAGGCTGGCCGCCAGGTTCAGCAGCTTTTGGCGATCCGGCGCGCTTGTCTCGATGGACTGCAAGCGCAGGGTGCCAAAGGTCAGGGTTCCGGTCTTGTCGACCACCAGCGATGTCAGGTCGGCGAGTTCTTCCAGAAACGCCGAGCTGCGAATCAGGATGCCATGGCGCGCCGCCACGGCAATCCCGGCAATCGCCGTGGCCGGTGCCGACAACACCAAAGCACAGGGACACGCTGCCACGAGCACCGCGAGCATTGCCTGGGCGTCATTGGTGACAAACCAGGTGACGGCTGCCAGCAGCAACACCAGCACCATGTAGCTGCCGGCGTAACGCTCCAGCAGCCGGGTGATCGGCGGCTTGGAACGCTCGGCGTTCTGCATCAGCGCAATGACTTTGCCCAACGTCGATTCGTTGCCGGTACGCGTGACCTCAAGGCGCAGCAGGCCATCGAGGTTGATCGCCCCACCAAACACCTGCACGCCCACGCTGGCTTCCAACGGCACCGACTCGCCGGTGATCGGCGCCGTGTCCAGGCTCGCCTGGCCGGACAACACCACGCCATCGGCCGGCACGCGGTCACCGGCACGCACTTCGACGATATCGCCGGTGTTCAAGGTGCCGTTATCCACTTCGGTGATGCTGCCGTCCGCCTGCACCAGGCGGGCGTGGCTGCGGGTGAGTTTGCCCAGGGCATGGATCGCTTCCTGGGAGCCAATCACGCTGCGCTCTTCCAGCACATGGCCAAAGATCATGATGATCGGCAGCAACGCGGCGGTGAGCAGATCACCGGTGGCCCAGGCGCCGAGCATGGCCAGGGCGATCAATTGGTCGGTGATGCCGTGCAGGCTTGGAAAGCGCAGGCTGTACCAGGCTGAACGCATCACCGGCACCGCCACCAGCAGGGATGCCACGCCCAGCAGCAACTGGCTGACGCCGCTCTGGTCGGGCGCGAGCCAGCGCCACACCAGGCCCAGCACGAGCAAGCCCAGGGCGAGCATCGCCAAGGTCAATTGCCGGGCAGCGCTGCGCTGTTCGGCAGAGGTCAGCATGGGTGCGCTCATTGTTCGGCTCCCTGGATGATCAAGCGGGAGTCGTCTTTGGGGTCGACGGTGGTCACTGAACCGGCCTGGCCGAGAATCTTCGGCAAGCGCTCACGGTACAGACGCAACAGCAAACCGGGATCTTTGACCTGGGCCAGGCTGGCAACGGTAGCGGTCTGCGCCTGGGCATTGGCCAAGCGCTCGCTGGCCTGGGCATGGGCGACTTGCACCTGGCGATCAGCTTCCTGGTTGGCGGTCTGGGTGAGTTTTTCCGCTTCAGTGCGGGCGTTGGCCACGGCTTTATCGGCTTGCTGGCTGGCGGTCAGTACCGCGTTGAACGCATTCACCGCAGGCCCAGGCAGGCTCGATTGCACATCGACGCGGGTGGCTTCGATACCCAGCCCCAAGCCGCTGGCCGCCAACTCCGCCAGGCGTTTGTTGATGCCTTGCACCAGGTCGCCGCGCAGCCGCTCACGCCGTTCGGCGGCGCCATTGTCGCTGCCGATCAGTTCCGGGCGGGCTACCAGGATGGTGTCCAGATCCCGCGCAGCGGTGAGGGCCACGGCGCTGCGTGTCACCAGCCGATCCAGGGCCGGCAGCACGTGGTCGCCCTGCAACACAAAGGCGTAGGGTTCGGTCACCTTGTAGAACACCCGCACGTCCAACTGCACCACCCCGGCATCGCCGGTCAGCAGGTAGCCGGAGCCGGCCAGGGCATCGCTCAAGGGGGTGGCGAAACTGGCCACGCGATCGGCCTGCAGCGCCGCATCGGAACGCAGCAGGTTTTCCACCCGCCGTTCGATCACCCGGTCGGCCGCTGGCAGCAGGACGACTTGTTCGAAAGGCTGCGGCCAAGCCAGCAACAATCCGGCGTTCTGAATGCGATCGAGGGCGCCAAAATGCAGGACCACGGCGCGATTCTGCGGGTCGATCTGGCGCACGTTGGAAAAGGCCCAGGCCAACGCCGCCAATACAGTGACCGCGTACAGTGCCAGGAACGTCAGGCGCCCGGCCTGGATCCACGGGCTGTCCGGGCTTTCAGGCTCGCTCATGGCTGCAGGTCCTTCGGCCCATCCACCAGGGCGCGAAACGGCGCGGCGTCGGTGCGCAGGATGATCTTGGTCCCCGGCGTGACCACCGTGCCCAAGGTATCCAGCGAACGCAGCAGGTTGTACAGCTGCGGATTGCCAGCGTAGGCGCGGCCATAAATCTGCGCGGCTTCAACCCGCGACTGCGCTTCGATGTCGGCGGCTTTCACAGTGGCATCGGCCTGCATGATGCGCGCATCACGCTCGGCAGCGGAGCGGATCTGCGCCGCTTCGCGCTTGCCCACGGCGGTGCGTTCGGTGGCGATGGTTTCACGCTCGGCGCGCATGCGGTCAACCGTGGCGGTGAGGGTCACCGACGGCAACGTCAAGCGCTCGATACCGACCTGCGCCACGCGCACACCATAGGTGGTGAGCAATTGTTGATCAATCTGCTGGCGCAACTGCGCTTCAAAATCGGCAATGCGCACTTGGCTGGCGTCGGTATTGATCAAGCTGGAGAGGTCAAAACTGGCCGCCGTGGTTTCCAACGCCGAGCCGACGAAGGTACGAATCTGCCGCGCCGCCTCATCCGGCTGGTTCTGCACCGCACGCATAAAACGCTGCACGTTGTCGGCATCGCCCTGCACCTGCCACGCCACATAGGCCTGCACAATAATCCGCAAGCCATCGCGGGTGCCCACATCCTGCAAGCCGCTGGACGTAGTGCGCAGGCGCAGGTCCACCGGGATCGCTGCTTCGAACGGTGCCGGCCAGCGCCAGCCCAGGCCCGGCTCCAGCAGCACGCGCGCAGGGTTGCCGAAGCGGGTAATCACCGTGGCCTCGCCGGAACGCACTTGCACCAGGCTCGCCGCTGCCACGGCAAACAGCACCAGCAACACCGCCCACGCCATGCGCCGCCAGGGAAAAGGCCCGGTCGCCTGCTCATCGCCGTGATGGTGATGGTGGTGGCCGTGATGGTGGTGATGACCGTGATCATGATCGTGGGAATGAGCGCTCAACAGACGAACTCCTTATTGAACGGCTTTGCGCGGCGCCGACGGGTCGGCGGGCAAGGTAAAAGAACGTAGATCGATCGTCGGCGCACTGTCGGCACCCAAACGATGATCCAGAATAAGCAGCTTGGCCTGGGCCAGGCCCTGGCTCAGTTGGCCCAGGTACTGTTCCAGCACGAAGGCTTGGCCCGCAGCGGCGTAGGCTTTTTGTTCGGCGGCAAAGCGCAGGTTCGCTGCTTGGGCGCCGGCATTCACTTCGCGGGCACTGGCCTGGGCCTGATCGCGGGCGGTACTGGCTTGAAGCAGCGCCTGGTTGGTCTGTTCGCTGGCGGCACCGCGTTCACGGGCGATCAAAGCCTGGGCGCCGATCTGCGCGGCTTGCACACCGTGGTAAGCGTTGGCGGCACCGGCCGGCGGGTGGATCGCCTCGACCACCGTGGCAAGAATTTCCACGCCGCTGTCGAGGGTTTGCAGGTCGGCTTGCACGCTGCGACCAATCTCGTCGGCGAGGCTGGTGCGCTCCTCCCCGAGCAATTCATCCAGGGTGCGCGAGGCAAAATCGTGCACCAGGATGCGGCTGGCGGTGCTGCGGATCAGGGTCGGGATATCCGCGCTGTTGTAGGTGGCGGCAAGCGCGGCCTGATCGGTGAGGCCGATGCGGTAGACAAAGCGCACGTCCATATTGACTATCTGGAAGCCCTGCTTGTCGCCGCTGCTGCTGGCAATAACCTGGGATTTGTCATTCACATGGCTGGCGTCCCACAGGCGGTTGGCGATCAACGGCGCCGGGCCTTCGGCTGCGGCCAACTGCGGTGTGGCGGCGTCACTGACGCTGGTCGCCAGCTCATGCACCACGCCGTTTTCAACATTCAGTACGCGGCCCAACGGCCACGGCAAACCCGCATGCAGCCCGGGGCCGAACACCTCGACCGGTTTACCAAAACGCTCATAAATCCCACGGCCTTGCAGGGGCACTTCATGCACACCGGTCAGCGCCCAACCTACCGCCAGCACCACCAGCAACACCGGGAAAAACGCTCGGCGCATGTAAGTGAAGGCCCAGATCTGGCGCAGGTCGATGCCAAAACGGTTGTGCAGTTCATGCTGCAACGCCAGCAAGGGTTGCGGCGGCCAACGCAGCAGGCCGGCGATAAAACTCTGCGCCATCAGGCGCGGTTCGAGACGCGGCTGGCGCGGGCTGAACAGCGACAGCACGCCCCTGAGCAGGAACTCCAGCGCCACCAGCGCCGGCAACAGGCCGACGAGTGTCGCCAGGCGCAGCGGCCACACCGACTCCGCATTGGCAAACAGCAGGCAGATCGCGCTGAGCACCAGGCAGATAATTGCCATCCGGCTCAACTGCGCCAGTTGCGAGGCTTCCGGCCATTGGGCGGCAGTTTCCTGGGCCAGGCGGCGTTCGAATACCAGCAGGCCAAACGCCAGGGCCAATGCGAGCGCTGCGCCAATACTTGCCGATTGCCCGATGGCAGCAGCGGGCAAGCCCAGGTTCCAGAACTGCAGGATGCTGACCAGTGCCAGCAACGACCAGCCGCCCAACCACAGCACCGGTGCGCCAATCTGCGCCAACAGGCCGTTGCCGAACCGGTTGATCAGGCCCTTATGCCAGGGTGTGGGCTCGATGGATTGTTCGACCGCTTCGCCGCGCGGCACTTCCAGCGCCTGGGCACGCCAATCGGCCACCCACCAGGCCGACTGCAAGCCGGCCACCAGCAGCAGCAAGGCCGACGCGCAGTTGATCAATACCACCGGCCAGATCGACACGGGTGCAAACAACGCTACGAACAGCGCCAATATCCAACCACTGAGGGCCAGGGTTGTCAGGCCGATACCGGCCTGGCGCAATCGACGGGCGTGGAACAGCCCCTGCTGAAAACGCGCGAGGCCTTCAACCGAAGCCCCGTCAGCCTCTAGATCCACTTGCATCTGCTCAACGCCCACTTGCACACAATTCGTTACGATATAACACGAAGCGTGAAATTTTTGTTCTCAACCCCGTTCGCACATTTAGATCGAGGAGCACTCGCAAAATATCCGTCGGCTGTCCGGCCTTCACAGGGTTACCTCAGGGCACGTCGGGCACTGCTACCTTGAATGACTCTACGCATGTTTCGCCAAACACGATGGGCAACCCGTGAGACAGGGTTGCGCGCCGCACGGCGCAAGTCTCGCTCTACTGCTCGAGTCAAAGCCTCCAGGGACGGGCTCCTAACCATCGGAGCGGGTTCGAGAACAGGCTGAGGCTCGACATGAACCTCTATGATGTCAACGTCCGCCCCCAGTTGATAATCGTAAACTTCCTGTCGCGTGATACCCGTAGCACGCAGGCCGAAAGCAGTCATGATTCTCTGAGTTGAACGGCCATTGCCCTCACTGGCCAAAAACCGCTCCAGCATGCCTTCCTGCTGCTGCGTAGCAAGCAGAGCCTCATTGTTTTGAACGTTCCAGCGCACAATGGCTTGCGGTAAAACACCGTAAAAATTGTTATGCCTTGAAATCATTTCATACTGATGCCAGGTAACGTCGGTAGCATTGGGCCCCTCTACTGGCGCACGGTAGTTTTCCATCAAGCGCCAGCGGCCGGGCAAGAATTCGTTTCTGAACCGATACCTGCCTGGGATTGAAGCAGACGTGTAAGTAGACTCAACGCGGTGCTCGCCATACATACGGTGAGTCATGCTCCTCTCCACGGCGTCCCGGCGCTCGGCGGCGACGTGAGCATCCACGTCACGACGCCGGAATGTCTCTGGATTCTGTCGATAAGCCGGAACATGGGCACTGGGGGAATTATCCGAATAGTCGTCGGCGACTTCCGGAGCCCTGCCATCGTGGTCTCGATACCGGAGCGGATTATTTCGGACCATTCGATACAGATTCAGCCCATCGATTTCGCCCGAGGGATCCGGGTTGATCCAGCGCATCAGCCATGGCGCATAGTAACGCGAACCGTAATAGTACAATCCGGTCGCATCCCGCTCTTGGCCTGAATAACGGATGGTCTTGCCATTAACATGAGTCTGACTTCTGACCGCCCACCACGCCGTACCACCGAAGGGGTAATACCCCTCATGACTGATCACGTCGCCATATTCATCGAGTTCCAACGCAACGCTGCCCAGATGGTCATCAACGTTGTAGCGCCACTGTGGGACAGGTAGTCTCTTGCGACCGTTCGCTCGCCAGTTTAACCGTCGAACTTGACTGCGCCCTAACGCCACGCTGATGACATGCAGGACTTCTCCCGTCGCCGTATCGCTGTGTATCTCCAAACCCGGCAGATACATGACCTGGGCCACATGCTCAACAGACTTTGCCTGCCACACTCGTACCTTGCGTCCACGCTGCCCAGTGCCATGGTAGAAATACCGTTCGTTATCCGCAGGCCCCGCCTTGCGCAGCACCTGGGTGACTTGGTGCAATTGATTACGGGCGTCCCATGTCATCCTCTGCGCGCCGTCCAACATCAACAAATTGCCGTTTGCATCAAACCCATTGGCTAAATCCGGTGGATTCATCTCATCGGCCATGTACATGCTTCGATTACTACGCTCGGCTGTCTTCATCATGCGCAAGGGTTCGCTGCCATGCTTGAGCGTGATTAGATTTCCGCCGAGGTCATAGGTGTAAACCTGCGTGTAGTTACGCAACCGACTCGCGTCACCTCCTCCTGGTAGTACAACACCGGGCAGGCCAGGCTGAATGCCGGCCAGGACGCTTTCCCGTCCGGTGGCCTCAATCAAATGGTAAAGCGTGTCGTAGCGATAAGTGCTAACGGGGACAATTCGTTGAGAATCAAACCATTGGGTTGGTTGTGCCCGGTCCTCCAAGCATTGCAGGTTACCCACGGGGTCCCACTGATAATGTAGGTCCTGGAGTACTTTATCCTGCCGGATTGTGTTCAGTCTTAATAGTCGCCCACTGCGGGCGTCGTAGCCGGGCCGGGAAATGACACCATTACCCGCCAGCTGGGATTCGACTTGACCACAAGCGTTATAGCGGACCGCGCTGAGCAGCAATTGCTCCGGTTTTCCATCCTCAGTCAGACTGGATTGAACCAGTTCACCCGCCACGTTGTAGCAATGGCTCTGCACATTCGCCAACGCATCGGTTTGGCGGAGCAACTGATTCAACGCATCGTGATGCCATTGCGTGAGATACCGCATTGCCGCGCCTTGGTGATCTTTCTCCAATAACGCGTCGCGCTCATCCAAAGACTCAGGCCAATCCGCGGGTACCAATGCCTTGAGAAACTGTTGAGTCTGGCCTGCAACGTGCCCCAGCAAACCGTAATCGACAAAAACCTGGCTGCCGACCCCATCGTCATGCCGAACCAGCCGACCGCAACGATTGCCCATTTCAGTCGATGATCCGTACGTCAGCCGCTCGACGAAGGTCTGGAGAGTGGTCGCTGACTCTTCGCTCACACTAACCTGACGTATTTGGGAGTCATAGCACACCCGCCGGACAGTACCCCGCCCATCCCAACTATGCAGCGTTTGAGCTGCGTCGCCCACAAGGTTGACACGCCAGCCCGCATCTACGCTTTCAACACGCAACAGCTGGCCCGACAGACTATGGGTCATAACTTGGTTGGGCTCCCCTGTTTCACCACCCGTTGCCCACAATCGCGTGTCCCATTGTGCATGCACTCGACCAAGGACATCGCGCGAATACCTTTCGGTACGTGCCTGCAGTGCCTCGTCTAATGTCTGTCGGTGATACGCAACGACCGCTACTTGCAACCTACGCGCGTCTGTCACCCTCAGAGTCGGTGTCTGTCGGTGCAAAGTCGAAGACATTTGCGACCCTCTGCGTGTGTAGAGATGTAACTATAGACACGAACTCGATCACCTGCTGTTGAGGCCCCATAGGACGCTCCCACAAGCGGTGATTGATTATGCTCAAGAGCGTGACTAATCCCCTATAAACACGAGCCATCACTGGTGTCGGCTGCGATTAGTCGGCACACTTCAGACAGTTTTTCGCGGGTTCACGGACAAGGAAGCGCCACCCCCCATGATTTCCATCTACCAACTCAAACCGCGTTTTCAAAACCTGCTGCGGCCTCTCGTGCAGCGCCTTTATGACAACGGCACCACCGCCAACCAGATCACCGTGCTGGCCGGGGTTGTTTCCCTGCTGGTGGGGCTGTTGATCGCGGGCTTTGCCCAACACCTCTGGCTGTTTGCACTGATCCCGCTGTGGATGATTGTGCGCATGGCGCTCAATGCCATCGATGGCATGCTGGCCCGGGAATTCGGCCAACAGTCGCGCCTCGGTGCTTACCTCAATGAATTGTGCGATGTGATCGCCGACAGTGCGCTGATCCTGCCCTTTGCATTGATCCCCGATATGAGCCTGGCGCCGGTGCTGCTGGTGACGCTGCTTGCGGTATTCAGCGAATACGCCGGAGTGCTGGGGCCGATGGTGGGCGCGTCGCGCCGTTATGACGGGCCCATGGGCAAGAGTGATCGGGCGTTCGTGCTCGGGGTGCTGGCCACGGGCGTGGCGCTGGGCTGGCTCGGCGCCGGTTGGGTGGAGGCGGTGATGTGGCTGGTCGCCGCCCTGCTCGCCTATACCTTGGTCAACCGGGTGCGTCAGGGCCTCAAAGAACAACAATCTCTCCCTTCTGCATAAGGATTTTGCGATGCGCGAACAGCAACAGCACACCTTCAGTACCCATGATGGCGTCGAGCTTTTCTATCGGCACTGGCCGGCCACGGCAGGTGTCGGGCCGCGCAAGGCGATCCTGTTGTTCCATCGCGGCCATGAGCACTCGGGGCGTATTGCCCACCTGGTGGATGAACTGGGCCTGCCTGAATTCGACTTCTTCGCCTGGGACGCCCGTGGCCACGGCCAATCCCCAGGCGAGCGCGGCGACAGCCCCAGCTTTGCCACCAGCGCCCGCGATGTGCAGACTTTCTGTGACCACATCAATGCCACCTACGGCATCGAGGAGGAAGGCATCGCCGTCATCGCCCAAAGCGTCGGCGCGGTGATCGCGGCCACCTGGGTTCATGATTACGCGCCAAAAATCCGCGCCCTGGTGCTCGCCTCGCCAGCCTTCAAGGTCAAGCTGTACGTGCCCTTCGCCCGCCCCGGCCTGGCACTGATGCGCAAGTTTCGTGGCAACTTTTTCGTCAACAGCTACGTCAAGGCCAAGTTCCTCAGCCATGACCCCGAACGCGTGGCGTCCTACGACAGCGATCCACTGATCACCAAGGCCATTTCGGTGAATGTGCTGCTGGGCCTTTACGAAGCGGCCGCCCGGGTTGTCGCCGACGCCCAGGCGATCCAGGTGCCGACCCAACTGCTTATTTCGGGCTCCGACTTTGTGGTGCACCGTAAACCCCAGCAGCAGTTCTTCGACCGCCTCGGCAGCCTTAAAAAAGAGCTGCATATCCTCCCCGGCTTTTTTCACGACACCCTCGGCGAACGTGATCGCGCCGTGGCTGTGAGCAGCGCCAAGCGCTTTATCTTGCAGAACTTCGCCCACCCGCTGGACCGCGCTTCTTTACTGGATGCAGACAAACTTGGCGCCACGTGCGCCGAATCCGAATCCCTCGCCGCGCCGTTGCCACGCAATTCACTGCGCGACCTGTACTGGCGCATGACCCGCGCCAGCATGGGCTTGGGCAAGAACCTGTCGGATGGGGTGAAGCTGGGCTTCGACACCGGCTTCGATTCCGGCAGCACCCTGGACTACGTGTATCGCAATAAGCCTACCGGCAAGGGCGGGCTGGGGCGGATGATCGATACCAACTACCTCAACTCCATCGGCTGGCGTGGTATTCGCCAGCGCAAGCTGAACGTCGAAGAGCTGCTGCGCCTGGCCATGGCCAAGCTGCGTGATGATCACCGCGAAGTCCGTATCGTCGATATCGCCGCCGGCCACGGCCGTTACATTCTTGAAGCCTTGCAGGGCGTCTCGCCGTTGCCGGAGTCGATCCTGCTGCGCGACTACAGCGATATCAATGTGCGCGACGGTGGCGCGCTGATTCGCGAAAAGGGTTTGGGGGACATCGCCCAGTTCGTCAAAGGCGACGCGTTCGACCGCGCCGACCTGGCCGCCCTCGACCCCAAGCCGTCCCTGGCCGTGGTGTCTGGCCTGTACGAATTGTTCGCCGATAACGCCATGGTCGGCGGTTCACTGGCGGGCCTGGCCGAAGCCGTGGAGCCAGGTGGTTACCTGGTCTACACCGGCCAACCGTGGCACCCGCAGTTGGAGCTGATTGCCCGTTCGCTTACCAGCCACCGTCAGGGTCAGGCTTGGGTGATGCGCCGGCGCAGCCAGGCGGAAATGGACCAACTCGTCGAAGCAGCGGGCTTTCGCAAGATCACCCAGCGCGTGGATGAGTGGGGCATTTTCACCGTGTCCCTGGCACAGAAGATCTGAACATGCGCGAAACCGGTTTATTGAAACCTGCGATGCTTTGGCTGCTGCTGTTGGCACCGCTGTTTTTCAGCACCTACGGCTTCGCCACCTGGGTCACCAGCCAGCGCAGCGACGTCGGCACCCTGGTGTTCGGCTGGGAAACACACATGCCGTTCTGGGCATGGACCATCGTGCCCTACTGGTCCGTCGACCTGCTTTACGGCTTCTCGTTGCTGCTACCCAACACGCGTCATGAGCTCAAACAGCATGCGCTGCGCCTGCTGAGTGCGCAGGTGATAGCCGTGAGTTGCTTCCTGATCTGGCCACTGCGCTTCACGTTTGAGCGGCCGGAACTGGACGGTGTGTTCGGTTGGTTGTTTGCGGTGCTGGCCGGTTTTGACAAGCCCTTCAACCAGGCGCCTTCGCTGCATATCGCGCTGCTGGTGATCCTGTGGGTGATGTACCAACGGCATACTCAAGGATTCTGGCGTTGGGTGGTGCACGGCTGGTTCGCGCTAATCGGGGTTTCGGTGCTGACCACTTATCAACATCACTTTATCGACTTACCCACAGGCGCCCTCGCGGGGTGGTTGTGCGTGTGGTTATGGCCGATGCAGCACCCGAGCCCCTTACTGAATGCACGGCTGACGCGGGATAACCAACGATGGCGGCTAGGGATACGCTATGGGCTGGGCGCAGTGATACTGACAGTGCTGGCCTGCTTATGCGGTGGCGCTTGCCTGTGGCTGCTATGGCCTGCGGTTTCTCTGGGGTTGATCACGGCCAACTACCTCGTACTCGGCGCGTCGGGCTTTCAAAAACGTGAGGATGGCCACCTTACGCCTGCGGCACGCTGGTTATATGCACCTTATCTGGCGGGCGCCTGGATCAATTCGCGGCTGTGGACGCGCAAACATCCTCAGGCCGATCCGATTGTGGATAACGTCTGGCTCGGGCGTATTCCTGCCACCCGCGAGCTGGGTTCATTCAAGGCCATTGTCGACTTATGCGCCGAACTGCCGATTAATCCACAGGGCCGTGCTTACGCCCGCGTGCCCGTGCTGGACCTGATCGCCCCAACCCCCGACGAATGCTTGAAAGCGGCCCACACCATTGAACGCCTGCAAGCGAGCGGCCCCCTGTTGGTGTGCTGTGCCCTCGGTTACTCACGCAGCGCCACCGCCGTCGCCGCCTGGCTGTTGAACACGGGGCGAGCCACCACGGTTGAGCAAGCGCTGGCTATTATTCGTACAGCGCGGGCCGATGTGGTCCTGCACCCCGAACACCGTCAAGCATTGGAGGGTTTGCCAAATGCCTGCTGATATGGAACTCCAGGTCGTCGCCAGCCTGTTGCGCCGCGGCCGCTCCCTGGATCAGTTATCCACAGGCCTGACGCTGCTAGGCGTGCTGTTTGGCCTCGCCCAGCTGCTGTTGGCCAGCATTTCCACCATTTGTCTGCTGTTGGCCCTGTGGATGATCGTGCTGGGCCTGCTGCAAAAGTATTGGGCGCTGCGGGTGGCCTTTGACGCCGACCTGTTCGCCCTGCTCGCTCGCGACACCACCCGCACGCCAGACCTGGACCAGGCCCTGCAAACCCTTGGCCTGCAATCGCCCAAGCGAGCCGGTCGGCCATGGACTGAACGCCGTCGCGGCGCCCTCAAACTGCTGCGTAAACAAGCCTGGCTGCTGGGCGCGCAAGCGCTGTTGACCCTGGGCGTCATTCTCGCCAGCCCTTGGCTACCTTTCGCCGGATAAGGAATTCCCATGTTCGAACCCGTGGTCGCCACGCTGATTACTTCCATGGCCCGCACCGTCACTGGCGCCCGCAGCCTGTGGCTGGGGTGCGCGCCGGTCCCGGTGCAGCGGATCTACTTCGCCAACCACAGCAGCCACGGCGACTTCGTCCTGGTGTGGGCATCACTGCCGCAGAACCTGCGCAAATTCACACGCCCGGTGGCCGGCAGTGATTACTGGAACAAGAGTGCGCTGCGCCGCTACATCATCAATCGAGTGTTCAATGGCGTGCTGATCGACCGTGAGCGCAAGGACCCTGTGGACAACCCATTGCAGCCCATGCTTGCGGCGTTGGAGGGCGGCGATTCGCTGATCATTTTTCCCGAAGGCACGCGCAATCTGGAGGATGGCTTGCTGCCGTTCAAAAGCGGTTTGTACCACCTGGCAAAGAGTTACCCACAGGCCGAGCTGGTCCCGGTGTGGATAGCCAACCTGAACCGGGTTATGCCCAAGGGCCGCGTATTGCCACTGCCCTTGTTATGCACCACCAGCTTCGGTGCCCCCCTGCAACTGGAAGAAGGCGAAGACAAAGCCGACTTCCTTGCCCGCAGCCGCGACGCCCTGCTCGCCCTTGCCCCGGAGCATTCCTGAGATGGATAGCCAAACCCTGATGTTATTTGGCGGCATCGGCGCGATCCTGGTCATCGCCTCGCTGATCGGCCTGATCCTCAAGCTGCGCACCCGTGGCAGCCCGAATGCCGTGATCGACAACCTCAACGCCCGCATCAACGCCTGGTGGGTGATGGTGGTGGTGATCGGCATCGCGTTCTGGCTCGGCACCGGCGCGGTGATCCTGCTGTTCTACGCGGTGTCGTTCTACGCCCTGCGCGAGTTCCTCACCCTCACGCCCACCCGACGCAGCGACTACCCGGCCCTGGTGGCCGCGTTCTACCTGGCCC
Organism: Hoplolaimus columbus; assembly: GCA_016433075.1. Classification (NCBI taxonomy): domain Eukaryota; kingdom Metazoa; phylum Nematoda; class Chromadorea; order Rhabditida; family Hoplolaimidae; genus Hoplolaimus; species Hoplolaimus columbus. The sequence continues at coordinate 36,195 of JAEHOM010000007.1, read as the reverse complement.
TGCCGCTGCAATACCTGCTGATCTACGCCGACTGGTACGGGCTGTTCTCGATCTTCATCCCGGTGTACGTGTTCCTGCTGCTGCCGATCCTCGCCTCCCTGGGCGGCGACAGTACGCACTTTCTGGAACGGGCATCGAAGGTGCAATGGGGGCTGATGATCGCCGTGTTCTGCGTGTCTTTCGTCCCGGCACTACTGACCTTGGACATACCGGGCTACGAAGGCCGCAACCTGCTGCTGATCGCCTATCTGGTGATCGTGGTGCAACTGTCGGACGTATTGCAGTACGTGTGCGGCAAGCTGTTCGGCAAACGCAAGATCGCGCCCAACCTGTCGCCATCGAAAACCGTGGAAGGGTTTGTGGGCGGAATTCTGCTGTCCTCCTTGATCGGCGCGGCGCTGTGGTGGACCACACCGTTCAATCCCTGGCAGTCGTTTCTGATCGCGCTGCTGATCAACTTGCTGGGGTTTGCGGGAGGGATTGTGATGTCGGCGATCAAGCGTGACCGCGGTGTGAAGGACTGGGGGCACATGATCGAAGGACACGGCGGGATGTTGGATCGTCTGGATTCGGTGTGCTTTGCGGCGCCGATCTTCTTTCATCTCGTGCGCTACTGGTGGACCTGACCCACACCTTTCTCAAACCCGATGGAGATCAAAATGTGGCAGCTGGCTTGCCTGCGAAAGCGGTAGTGCAGTAACAGATGCAGCGACTGACACGCCGCCTTCGCGGGCAAGCCCGCTCCCACAGGGGATATGCGCCTGCCTGTAGGTTTTATGGTGCTTTCAATGCCTCTAGCCAGTGATCTCGATATAGCTAGACTCTCCGCCTCCGGTCGCACCCGATAGCCAGCCCCAAACGAAACTCAGGGTAGTGCGCCCTGCGTGATCAACACCTACCGTGCCTCGTGACCACCCTGCGAGCAGCTCCCCGTCCAGGGTGACGCACTGATAAAGCAGCTCGATAGTATCTGGGCCGGTGACCCGCCCGACCTGCGTTCCCAGGCGAATTCGGCCACCCTGATAAATGCTCGAAATCACCCCGTCTTCGACTTTGTAATGAAACACGGTGCCGGTACCGGACAAGCCTTGCGCGTTATTCGCGACCACAAACCGACGATTGTGCAGACGTGCGTGGACGGTAGCAGAAGGGCTTTGCATCAATACGCATCCTTGAATTGAGCGAATCCAGAACGAAAAAAAGGGGCTGTTTAAAACAGCCCCTATTGGGTACGTCAGTAAGGCTTATTCCACCGTCACCGACTTCGCCAGATTACGCGGCTGGTCAACGTCGGTGCCTTTGAGCACGGCCACGTAGTACGACAGCAACTGCAGCGGGATGGTGTAGAGGATCGGCGACAGCGTGTCGTGGATATGCGGCATGTTGATGACGTGGGTGCCTTCACCGTTGGTCATGCCGGCTTTTTCATCTGCGAAAACGATCAGTTGGCCGCCACGGGCGCGTACTTCCTGCAGGTTGGATTTGAGCTTCTCCAGCAGTTCGTTGTTCGGCGCCACGGTAACCACCGGCATGTCGTCGTCCACCAGGGCCAACGGGCCGTGCTTCAGCTCGCCGGCCGGGTAGGCTTCGGCGTGGATGTACGAGATTTCCTTGAGTTTCAGCGAGCCTTCCATCGCCACCGGGTATTGCGCGCCACGGCCCAGGAACAGGGTGTGGTTCTTGTCAGCGAACAGCTCGGCGACTTTTTCCACGGTGCTGTCCATGGCCAAGGCTTCACCCAGGCGGGTCGGCAGGCGACGCAGTTCTTCCACCAGGGTGGCTTCGACACCTTCGGCGAGGGTGCCGCGCACTTGGCCCAAGGACAGGGTCAGCAGCAACAGGCCCACCAGTTGGGTGGTGAAGGCTTTGGTGGAGGCCACGCCGATTTCGCGACCGGCCTGGGTCAGCAGGGTCAGGTCGGATTCACGCACCAGGGAGCTGATGCTGACGTTGCAGATCGCCAGACTGCCGAGGAAGCCCAGCTCCTTGGCGTTGCGCAAGGCAGCCAGGGTGTCGGCGGTTTCACCGGACTGGGAGATGGTCACGAACAGGGTGTCGGGCTGCACCACCACCTTGCGGTAGCGGAACTCGCTGGCGACTTCGACCTGGCAGGGGATGCCGGCCAGTTCTTCCAACCAGTAACGCGCCACCATACCGGCGTGGTAGCTGGTGCCACAGGCGACGATTTGCACATTGCGCACTTTGGCGAACAGTTCGGCGGCTTGCGGGCCGAAAGCGTTCACCAATACTTGGTTCTGGCTCAGGCGACCTTCCAGGGTGCGCTGTACCACGGACGGCTGCTCGTGGATTTCCTTGAGCATGAAGTGGCGGAACTCGCCTTTGTCGGCGGCTTCGGCACCGTCGCGGTATTGCACGGCTTCGCGCTCGACGGACTGACCATTCACATCCCAGATCTGCACGCTTTCACGGCGGATGTCGGCAATGTCGCCTTCTTCCAGATACATGAAGCGGTCGGTCACTTGGCGCAGGGCCAGTTGGTCGGAGGCAAGGAAGTTCTCGCCCAGGCCCAGGCCGATCACCAATGGGCTGCCACTGCGTGCGGCAACCAGGCGGTCAGGCTGGCTGGCGCTGATCACGGCCAGGCCGTAGGCGCCATGCAGTTCCTTGACCGTGGCCTTGAGGGCGGTGGTCAGGTCGCTGTGATCCTTGAGCTTGTGGTTGAGCAGGTGGGCGATCACTTCGGTGTCGGTGTCCGAGGTGAAGACGTAGCCCAGGCCCTTGAGTTGTTCACGCAGCACTTCATGGTTTTCGATAATGCCGTTGTGCACCACGGCCAGGTCGCCGGAGAAGTGCGGGTGAGCGTTACGCTCGCACGGTGCACCGTGGGTGGCCCAACGGGTGTGGGCAATGCCCAGGCGGCCTGCCAGCGGTTCACCGGCCAGGGCTTGGTCCAGTTCGCTGACCTTACCCGGGCGGCGCATGCGCTCCAGCTTGCCGGCGTTGGTGAAGACGGCCACACCGGCGCTATCGTAGCCGCGGTATTCGAGGCGCTTGAGGCCTTCGATCAGGATGGCAGTAACGTTACGTTCGGCGACTGCGCCAACAATTCCACACATGGTGTTTCTCCTAGATGATTGCCGCGCATATCAGCGTAATGCCGCGGGCTTGGATCTGGTCGCGGGCCTCGAGCGGCAGGCGATCATCGGTAATAAGGGTATGGACGCTGCTCCAGGGCAGTTCCAGGTTGGGAATCTTGCGGCCGATCTTGTCGGATTCGACCATCACCACCACTTCACGGGCGACCTCGGCCATCACACGGCTCAAGCCCAGCAGTTCGTTGAAGGTAGTGGTACCGCGCTGCAGGTCGATGCCATCGGCACCGATGAACAGCTGGTCAAAGTCATAGGAACGCAGCACCTGCTCAGCGACCTGGCCCTGGAACGAATCCGAATGTGGGTCCCAGGTACCCCCGGTCATCAACAGCACCGGCTCGTGTTCCAATTCGCTCAAGGCGCGGGCCACGTTCAGGGAGTTGGTCATCACCACCAGGCCCGGCTGATGGCCCAGTTCGGGGATCATCGCGGCGGTAGTGCTGCCGCTGTCGATGATGATGCGCGCATGTTCACGCAAACGCTTCACGGCCGCACGGGCGATGGCGCGCTTGTAGGCCGAGATGGGCTGGGCAGCGTCGCCCACCAGCTCTTGGGGCATAGTGATTGCACCGCCGTAGCGACGCAGGAGCAAGCCGTTACTTTCGAGGGCAGCAAGGTCCTTGCGGATGGTCACTTCCGAAGTTTCGAAATGTTTGGCCAACTCGTCCACGCTGACTTCGCCCTGCTCGTTGAGCAAGGTGAGGATATTGTGGCGTCGCTGGGGGGTGTTTCGTTTCGACATGGTAGTGATAAGTTTCGTTTCGAAAGATAGCGAAGGCAATCAAAACCTATTGGGGAAAGATCGTCAAGAGGCGGAAGGCATTTTTGTAGAGCTTTCGGACATGCCACTAAACAACTGTGGGAGCTGGCTTGCCTGCGATAGCTGCGTGTCAGGCGACATCATGATGAATGTCAGACCGCTATCGCAGGCAAGCCAGCTTCCACAGGAGTGAGTCTCAACCTATCGAGTTGTGGATAACTCAGCTCTTTTTGATCTTGACCGGGCGTTTCCAGCCGTCGATGTTGCGTTGGCGGGCGCGGGCAACGGCCAGTTGGGACTTATCCACATCCTGGTTGATGGTCGAGCCCGCTGCGGTGTTGGAACCATCACCGATGGTCACGGGAGCAACCAGCGAGTTATTGGACCCGATGAACACGTCTTCACCAATGGTGGTCTGGTACTTGTTGGCACCGTCATAGTTGCAGGTGATGGTGCCAGCGCCGATGTTGGTGCGTGCGCCGATGACGGCATCGCCCAGATAAGTCAGGTGGCCGACTTTGGCGCCTTCGCCGAGGTGAGCGTTTTTCAGTTCGACAAAGTTACCCACATGCGCCTTGGCCCCCAACTCGCTACCCGGACGCAAGCGCGCAAACGGCCCGGCATCGCTGCCCTCACCCATCACGGCACCGTCGATATGGCTGTTGGCCTTGACCACCACGCCTTTGCGCAAGGTGCTGTCCTTGATCACGCAGTTCGGACCGATGACCACACCGTCTTCAATGATCACGCGGCCTTCGAGGATCACATTGATATCGATCAGGACGTCGCGGCCCACCGTGACTTCGCCACGTACATCGAAACGCGCCGGGTCTCGCAGGGTCACGCCCTGGGTCATCAGGCGCAGGCCTTCGCGCAGTTGATAGTGACGTTCCAGCTCTGCCAGTTGTTTGCGGTCGTTGGCGCCCTGCACTTCCATCGGATGATGGGGCTGCTCGGTGGCGACCAGCAGGCCATCGCTGACGGCCATCTCGATGACGTCGGTGAGGTAGTATTCGCCCTGAGCGTTGTTGTTGGACAGGCGGCTCATCCAGTCGGCGAGCTTGTTGGCAGGCACGGCGAGAATGCCGGTATTGCCTTCAGTAATCGCGCGCTGGGCTTCGCTGGCATCCTTGTGTTCAACGATGGCAGCCACCTTGCCGTCGGCGTTGCGCACAATGCGGCCGTAGCCCGTAGGGTCATCCAGCTCAACGGTCAGCAGGCCCATCTGGCCAGGCACCACGTGCTTCAGCAGACGTCGCAAGGTTTCCACTTCAATCAGCGGTACATCGCCGTAGAGGATCAATACCGTGTCCGCGGTGATGAAAGGCACAGCCTGCGCGGTCGCGTGGCCGGTGCCCAGTTGCTTGTCTTGCAATACGAAATTCAGATCGTCCGCAGCCAGACGCTCACGGACCACGTCGGCACCGTGGCCAATCACCACATGAATACGTTGTGGGTCCAACTGGCGGGCACTGTGGATAACATGGCCCAGCATGGAGTTGCCGGCAACCGGATGCAGTACCTTGGGCAGGGCTGAACGCATGCGGGTGCCCTGGCCTGCGGCGAGAATGACGATTTCAAGAGACATGAATGGCTACCAATCCTGGGCGGTCCGGGTTCAGACCAAAGAAGTGTTTTGCAAAAAAAGAAAAAGGGTAGCCGAGGCTACCCTTTTTAATCAATCACGCATGAAACAAAACGGCGACGCCGCTTACTTCTTGCGGATCTGCTGGAGAGTACGCAGCTGGGCTGCGGCCTCGGCCAGACGGACTGCAGCAGCGCTGTAGTCGAAGTCTGCGCCTTTTTCGTTCAGCGCCTTCTCGGCAGCCTTGACGGCTTCCTGAGCGGAGGCTTCATCCAGGTCGCCAGCACGTTGCACGGTGTCGGCAAGTACCTTGACCATGTTCGGCTGAACCTCGAGGAAACCACCGGAGATGTAAAACACCTCACGTTCCCCGCCTTGCTTGGTCAGAGTGATCGGACCTGGCTTCAAGCTTGTGATCAGCGGGGCGTGACCCATGGCGATACCAAGATCACCCAGGTCACCGTGCGCTGTTACAAACTCGACCAGACCGGAGAAAATTTCTCCTTCCGCGCTGACGATATCGCAATGGACTGTCATAGCCATCTGATTGCCTCAACCTGATGAGCGCCCGTTTCCGGGCGCCAGGATTACAGTTTCTTGGCTTTCTCGATCGCTTCTTCGATGCCGCCGACCATGTAGAACGCTTGTTCTGGCAGGTGGTCGTAGTCACCGTTGAGGATGCCTTTGAAGCCAGCAATGGTGTCTTTCAGGGAAACGTATTTACCCGAGGCACCGGTGAAGACTTCAGCCACGAAGAACGGCTGCGACAAGAAACGCTGGATCTTACGAGCACGGTTTACCAACTGCTTGTCGGCTTCCGACAGCTCGTCCATACCCAGGATCGCAATGATGTCCTTCAGTTCTTTGTAACGCTGCAGCACGTACTGAACACCGCGAGCGGTGTCGTAGTGCTCCTGGCCGATCACGTTCGGGTCCAGCTGGCGCGAAGTCGAGTCGAGTGGATCGACCGCTGGGTAGATACCCAGGGAAGCGATGTCACGGGACAGAACAACGGTGGCGTCCAAGTGGGCGAAGGTGGTGGCTGGCGACGGGTCGGTCAAGTCATCCGCAGGTACGTATACCGCTTGGATCGAGGTGATCGAACCTTCCTTGGTCGAAGTGATACGCTCTTGCAGAACGCCCATCTCTTCAGCCAGGGTCGGCTGGTAACCTACTGCCGAAGGCATACGGCCCAGCAGTGCGGATACTTCAGTACCGGCCAGGGTGTAACGGTAGATGTTGTCGACGAACAGCAGAACGTCGTTACCTTCGTCACGGAACTTCTCGGCCATGGTCAGGCCAGTCAGGGCTACGCGCAGACGGTTTCCCGGCGGCTCGTTCATCTGACCGTAAACCAGTGCCACTTTGTCCAGAACGTTGGAGTCCTTCATCTCGTGGTAGAAGTCGTTACCCTCACGAGTACGCTCACCAACACCTGCGAACACGGAATAACCGCTGTGCTCGATGGCGATGTTACGGATCAGTTCCATCATGTTTACGGTCTTGCCTACACCGGCACCACCGAACAGACCGACTTTACCGCCTTTGGCGAACGGGCAAACCAGGTCGATAACCTTGATGCCGGTTTCCAGCAGGTCGTTGCCGCCCGCTTGTTCTGCGAACGAAGGTGCTGCGCGGTGAATGCCCCAGCGCTCTTCGGTGGCAATCGGGCCAGCTTCGTCGATCGGGTTGCCCAGTACGTCCATGATCCGGCCCAGAGTCGCTTTACCGACCGGTACGGAGATGGCAGCGCCAGTGTCGACAACGTCCAGACCGCGCTTCAAGCCTTCGGTGGAACCCATCGCAATGGTACGAACTACGCCGTCGCCCAGCTGCTGCTGAACTTCCAGGGTAGTTTCCGCGCCTTGTACTTTCAGCGCGTTATAGATGCTCGGTACGCTGTCGCGTGGAAATTCCACGTCGATAACGGCGCCGATGATTTGAACGATACGTCCGCTACTCATAGCTGGATCCTCTGAATATTTGAACCGTTAAACCGCGGCAGCGCCGCCGACGATTTCCGAGATCTCTTGGGTGATCGCAGCCTGACGCGCCTTGTTGTAGATCAGCTGCAAATCGCTGATCAGATCACCGGCGTTATCGGTAGCGTTTTTCATCGCGATCATCCGCGCCGCTTGTTCAGCTGCGTTGTTCTCGACCACCGCCTGGTACACCTGCGACTCCACGTAGCGCACCATCAAGCCGTCAAGCAGCTCTTTGGCGTCTGGTTCGTAGAGGTAGTCCCAGTGGTGCTTGAGTTCCTGATCCGGAGTCGCCACCAGTGGAATCAATTGCTCCACGGTTGGCTGCTGGGTCATGGTGTTGATGAACTTGTTGGATACCACGGAGAGGCGGTCAATACGGCCTTCCAGGTACGCATCCAGCATCACCTTCACACTGCCGATCAAATCATTGATCGACGGCTCTTCACCCAGGTGGCTGATAGCTGCAACGACGTTACCGCCGAAGTTGCGGAAAAAGGCCGCACCCTTGCTACCAACAACACACAGATCAATCTCGACGCCGTTTTCGCGGTTTACCGCCATGTCCTTGACCAGGGCCTTGAACAGGTTGGTATTCAGACCACCACACAAACCACGGTCACTGCTCACTACCACATAACCCACACGCTTGACGGCGCGGTCGATCATGAACGGGTGGCGGTATTCCGGGTTGGCGTTGGCCAGATGCCCAATTACCTGGCGGATACGCTCCGCATAAGGACGGCTAGCAGCCATGCGCATTTGTGCCTTGCGCATTTTGCTGACCGCCACTTTTTCCATGGCGCTGGTAATTTTTTGCGTGCTTTTGATGCTCGCAATCTTACTGCGAATCTCTTTTGCGCCTGCCATGTAACACCTATCAGGTTAGCAAGCGGGAGCCTTGCGGCTCCCGCTGCGGCTTACCAGGTTTGGGTGGCCTTGAACTTCTCGATACCGGCTTTCATGCCAGCGTCGATATCGTCATTGAAGTCACCCTTCACGTTGATCTTCGCCATCAATTCGGCGTGATCGCGGTTGAAGTAAGCAATCAGCGCTTGTTCAAAGCTGCCGACCTTGGCGATTTCAACGTCGGTCAGGAACCCACGCTCAGCGGCATACAGCGACAACGCCATGTCAGCGATCGACATTGGGGCGTATTGCTTCTGCTTCATCAGCTCGGTAACGCGCTGACCATGCTCAAGTTGCTTACGGGTCGCTTCGTCCAGGTCAGAAGCGAACTGGGCGAATGCCGCCAGTTCACGATACTGAGCCAGAGCGGTACGGATACCACCGGAGAGCTTCTTGATGATCTTGGTCTGAGCGGCACCACCCACACGGGATACCGAAACACCGGCGTTCACTGCAGGGCGGATGCCCGAGTTGAACATGGCCGATTCCAGGAAGATCTGACCGTCGGTGATGGAAATCACGTTGGTCGGAACGAACGCGGAAACGTCGCCAGCCTGGGTTTCGATGATCGGCAGTGCGGTCAGGGAACCGGTTTTGCCGGTCACTGCGCCGTTGGTGAACTTCTCTACGTACTCTTCGGAAACGCGGGATGCGCGCTCCAGCAGACGGGAGTGGAGATAGAACACGTCGCCTGGGTAAGCTTCACGGCCTGGTGGACGGCGCAGCAGCAGGGAAATCTGGCGATAAGCCACTGCTTGCTTGGACAGATCGTCATAAACGATCAGCGCGTCTTCACCGCGGTCGCGGAAGAATTCACCCATGGTGCAGCCGGAGTACGGTGCCAGGAATTGCAGCGCAGGAGATTCCGAAGCACTGGCAGCCACGATGATCGTGTTGGCCAGGGCGCCGTTTTCTTCCAGCTTGCGAACTACGTTGGCGATGGTCGATTGCTTCTGACCGATGGCTACGTAGACGCAGAAAATGCCGCTGTCTTTCTGGTTGATGATCGCGTCGATCGCCAGAGCGGTTTTACCGATCTGACGGTCACCGATGATCAGCTCACGCTGGCCACGGCCGACTGGGATCATGGCATCGACAGCCTTGTAGCCAGTCTGTACAGGCTGGTCTACCGACTTACGCCAGATCACGCCTGGAGCAACTTTCTCGACCGCGTCGGTCTCGGTGTTGCCCAGTGGACCTTTACCGTCAACAGGGTTACCCAGTGCGTCGACTACGCGACCCAGCAGTTCCTTACCAACCGGAACTTCCAGGATGCGGCCTGTGCACTTGGCGCTCATGCCTTCAGCCAGACTGGTGTACGCGCCCAATACAACGGCACCTACGGAGTCTTGCTCCAGGTTGAGGGCCATACCGTAGACGCCGCCCGGAAACTCGATCATCTCGCCGTACATTACGTCGGCCAGACCGTGAATCCGCACGATGCCGTCAGATACGCTGACGACAGTGCCTTCGTTACGGGCTTGGGAGGTCACATCGAGCTTGTCGATGCGGCCCTTGATAATTTCACTTATTTCGGAAGGATTGAGTTGCTGCATTGCTCTGCTGCCCCTTCAAACTCAAGATTTCAATGCTTCGGCAAGTTTCGCGATTTTGCCGCGAATCGAGCCATCGATAACCAGGTCGCCGGCACGGATAACAACACCACCAATAAGCGATGCGTCCTCCGAAGCTTGCAGGCGCACTTCCCGATTGAGTCGTGCACTGAGAACCTTGGCGAGTTTGTCTTGCTGTTCTTGGTTCAATGCGAAAGCACTGGTCACTTCAACGTCTACCGATTTCTCTGCTTCGGCCTTGTACAGGTCGAACAGAGCGGCGATCTCCGGCAATAGCGGGAGACGGTCGTTTTCGGCAATGACGTGGATGAAGTTCTGCACCTTCACATCAAACTTGTCGCCGCACACTTCAATAAAAGTGGCGGCCTTGTCTGCGCTCGTCAGGCGCGGGGCCTTGAGCACGCGCTGCATAGTGTCGTCTTGCGACACTGCTGCAGCCAGGCCGAGCATGGCTGACCAAGAGGCCAGCTGCTGGTGGGCCTGGGCGTGCTCGAAGGCTGCCTTAGCGTAAGGTCGGGCCAACGTGGTCAGTTCTGCCATGATCGCCCTCGCTTAAATTTCAGCAGCCAGTTTGTTAACCAGCTCCGCGTGCGCGTTTTGATCGATTGTGGCACCGAGGATCTTCTCAGCACCGCCAACGGCCAGAGCACCCAGTTGGGCACGCAGCGCGTCTTTGACACCGTTCAGTTCCTGTTCGATCTCGGCATGAGCCGAAGCCTTCACACGGTCAGCTTCGACGCGGGCTTTTTCAACAGCCTCTTCGACGATCTGGTTACCGCGTTTCTTGGCTTGCTCAATGATCTCGGCTGCCTGTGCTTTAGCTTCGCGCAGTTGCTGACCCACTTTCTCGTGGGCCAACTCCAGGTCGCGAGCTGCACGGCTGGCAGCGTCCAAACCATCCGCGATCTTCTTCTGACGTTCGTGCAAAGCCGCGATGACCGGAGGCCACACGAACTTCATGCAAAACACTACAAAAATGAAGAACGCAACGGATTGGCCAATCAGGGTTGCATTAATGTTCACGCCAACACCTCGCTCATTCGTTGTCCATCACCCCAATCACTCGAAAAGTCGAGTGATTAGCCAGCGAGTTGACCAACGAAGGGGTTCGCGAAGGTGAAGAACAGTGCGATACCAACGCCGATCATGGTCACGGCGTCGAGCAGGCCGGCGACGATGAACATTTTAACTTGCAGCATTGGGACCATTTCTGGCTGACGCGCTGCGCCTTCCAGGAATTTGCCGCCCAGCAGGCCGAAACCAATGGCAGTACCCAGGGCGCCCAGGCCGATCAACAGTGCAACAGCGATAGCGGTTAGACCAACTACAGTTTCCATCTTTCCTCCCGACTTTTACGTCGTATGGTTTAGGTTTTTTAGATTTTAAAGCGGTAAAACAAATCGTTTCATAGCCCTGTTGGGCCACCTTCCCGTTTGACCGGGAAGGACATCAGACTAGTCGAGACTGGTCTTAATGGTTCTCTTCGTGCGCCATCGACAGGTAGACGATGGTCAGCATCATGAAGATGAAGGCCTGCAGGGTAATGATCAGGATGTGGAACACAGCCCACGCCCACTGCAGAACTACGCCCAGGCCGCTAAGCCAGAGCAGACCGCTGCCGAACATCACAGCGATCAGAATGAACACCAGCTCGCCGGCATACATGTTGCCGAACAGTCGCAGAGCCAGGGAAATCGGCTTGGCGATCAGGGTGACGAATTCCAGCAGGAAGTTCACCGGGATCAGCAGGGCTTGAACGAAGATGTTCTTGCTGCCGAACGGGTGCAGGGTCAGTTCGCCGATGAAGCCGCCGATGCCCTTGACCTTGATGCTGTAGAAAATGATCAGCGCGAATACCGACAGAGCCATGCCCAGTGTGGCGTTCGGGTCAGTGGTGGATACGGCGCGGAATGGAATGTGCGGGTCGCCGGAGATCGCCATGGCCAACTGAGGAATCCAGTCCACCGGAATCAGGTCGACGGCGTTCATCAGGAACACCCAGACGAAGATGGTCAGTGCCAGCGGTGCAATCACCGGGCTACGGCCATGGAAGCTGTCTTTCACGCTGCCATCGACGAATTCGACCAATACTTCAACGAAGTTCTGCAAAGCACCTGGCTGACCGGAAGTCGCCTTCTTTGCCGCCATGCGGAAAATCAGAACGAAGATCAGGCCCAATGCGACCGACCAACCCAGAGTATCCAGGTGGAAAGCCCAGAAACCCATTTCTTTGGCTTCTGCTGCGGTGTGGGCAAAGCCCCAGCCGCCATTAGGAAGCTGACCGAAGGTCAGGTTCTGCAAGTGGTGCTGGATATAGCCCGAAGCGGTTGTTTCTGCCATGGTTGCCTCAAACGCCCTAAGGTTTCGAAAGTCTTGTTTTCATTAGCAGGGGAGCGAACCAGCTGACCAGTTGGGTCAACACGAAGACGCCGAATACAGCCAGCGGCGCCAATGGCTTCACACCTGCAAAGGTCAGTGCAAACAGCACTGCCGTCAAAATCAGTTTCCCCGCCTCGCCGGCATAAAAAGACCGGACGATAGCCTGGGCTGCTCGGGCGCCGGAAAACCGAAAGGCCCTGTGAGCAAAATACATATTGGGCAGCAAGGCTATCAGGCCTCCGCAGAGTCCTGAATACCCGGCTACGACTCCATGCCAATACCAAAGCGCCAATGCGGCGATCAGCAAAATGACAAATTGAGCCAGTAGAACCGGAAAAACAGCCAAGCGATGGAACGGCAACGTGTTTGGCGTGCGGGTTTCCATCACTCTTGCTCCTCAATGGTCGGCTGCCGGAAATCAATAACTTGGCATAATTTGTGCCGACAAAATGCGCGCAGAGTATAGGGGCGGTTCAGCCCCTATTCAACTGTCGGGTAGTGATTTCCGATCACGCGCTACATAAGCAAATGTTTCAGCGGATGTGGGCAAGGACGCCTTGAAGCTCGTCAAGGGAGTTATATCCGATGACCAATTGCCCTTTGCCCTTCTTGCCGTGACGAATTTGCACCGCAGAGCCCAGGCGCTCGGCCAGGCGCTGCTCGAGTCGCGCGATATCCGGATCAGGTTTGGCGGTTTCGACCGGTGCAGGTTTGCCGCTGAGCCACTGGCGCACCAGCGCTTCAGTCTGACGCACGGTCAGGCCTCGTGCGACAACGTGTCGCGCCCCTTCAACCTGTTGATTTTCCGGCAAACCGAGCAACGCACGGGCATGGCCCATTTCCAGGTCGCCGTGGGACAACATGGTCTTGATCACTTCCGGCAGCGCGATCAAACGCAACAAGTTGGACACGGTGACGCGGGACTTGCCCACTGCCTCGGCCACTTGTTGCTGGGTGAGCTGGAATTCCTGCTGCAAACGCTGCAACGCAATCGCTTCTTCGATCGGGTTGAGGTCTTCACGCTGGATATTCTCGATCAACGCCATGGCGATCGCGGTTTCATCCGGCACATCGCGCACCATCGCCGGGATGGTTTCCTTGCCGGCCTGCTGGCTGGCACGCCAGCGGCGCTCCCCGGCGATGATCTCAAAGCGGCCACCGCCAATGGGGCGCACCACGATGGGCTGCATCACGCCCTGGGCCTTGATCGAGTTGGACAGTTCTTCCAGGGCCTGGGGGTCCATGTCCCGACGTGGCTGGTATTTGCCCCGCTGGATCAGGTCCAGCGGCAAGTGCTGCAGCTCGCGCTCGTCGGCCTGCACCGCTTGTTCTTCAAGCGATGTGACGGTCGGACCACTCAACAGTGCATCCAGTCCACGTCCGAGACCTCGTTTCTTGACGGCCATGGGGATTCCTTAAGTTGGCTGGGCTGCAGCGGTGCGTGAATTACGGCGTTGGCGGCGAACCATCTCGCCAGCCAATGCCAGGTAGGCAATGGCACCACGCGAGGATTTGTCGTACGCCAGCGCGGGCATGCCATAGCTTGGCGCTTCGGCCAGGCGGATGTTGCGTGGAATCACGGTGTCGTACAACTGATCGCCAAAGTGTTCCTTGAGCTGCGCCGACACATCGTTCATCAGGCTCAGGCGCGGGTCATACATCGTACGCAGCAGGCCTTCGACTTTCAGGTTCGGGTTGAGCAACTCGGCAATTCGCTTGATGTTATCCACAAGGTCGCTCAAGCCTTCGAGAGCGAAGTACTCGCACTGCATGGGGATAATTACCCCATCGGCGGCAACCAGCGCGTTAAGCGTGAGCATCGACAGCGACGGTGGACAGTCGATCAAAATGTAATCGTAGTTTTCGCGAATGGGCGCCAGGGCGCTGCGCAGACGGCTTTCTTTCATCTGCATTTCCAGCAGCACCACTTCCGCCGCGGTCAGATCGCGGTTGGCCGGCAGCAGTTGGTAACCGCCGTGCTCGGAATAGTGCATGGCCTGGGCCAGGTCGCATTCGCCAATCAGCAAATCGTAGACCGAGTTTTCCAGGCCGTGTTTATCCACACCGCTACCCATGGTGGCGTTGCCCTGTGGATCGAGATCGATCAACAGCACCCGACGCTTGGTCGCGACCAGGGATGCTGCGAGGTTGATACAGGTGGTGGTTTTACCCACGCCACCTTTCTGGTTCGCTATCGCGAATACCTTAGCCATTCTTGCTTGTGTTCCCAATCATGCCGTGCGGCGCAGTATCAGCAGATGGCGTTGGCCTTGGCAACCAGGTACGGCCAAGGCGTGTTCGCTATCGAGGTGGAAGTCTGCCGGCAATGCTAACAGCTCGTCGCTTGGATGAACGCCCTTCATTGCCAACCAGCGGGTATCACGGTCGCCCAGGTGGCGTGTCCAGTTGCTGAAGTTCTCCATGCTGCTGAACGCCCGAGACACGATCCCGTTGAAAGGCAGTTCAGGCGTGAATGCTTCGACACGACTGTGGATAACTTGCAGGTTATCCAGCTTGAGTTCGAGTTTGACCTGGGTCAGGAAGCGGGTTTTCTTGCCGTTGCTGTCCAGGCAGGTCACGTGGGACTCGGGAAACAGGATCGCCAACGGGATGCCAGGCATGCCGCCGCCGCTGCCCACATCGAGCCAACGGCCATTTTCGATAAACGGCATCACGCTGAGGCTGTCGAGCAAATGCCGCGACACCATCTCGTCTGCGTCACGCACTGCTGTCAGGTTGTAAGCCTTGTTCCATTTGATCAACAGGGCCAGGTAGCCCAGCAGTAGCTCATGCTGGGCTTCGGTCAGGGCTACGCCCAACTGACGCGCTCCTGTGGATAACTCTTCGGCGTGTTGCGAGGTGACCAACGAACTCAAGCGCTTTGCTCCAACTGACGGCCCGCGCCGCGTTTTTTCAAATGAATCATCAACAGCGAGATGGCTGCCGGAGTGACGCCAGGGATACGTGAAGCCTGCCCGAGGGTTTCCGGCCGAGTTATCCCCAACTTGCTTTGAATTTCTTTCGATAGCCCGGAAATTCCGGTGTAGTCGATATCCACAGGAAGTTTGGTGTCTTCACTGGCGCGCAGCCGAGCGATCTCGTCCTGCTGGCGATCAATGTAGCCTGCGTATTTGGTCTTGATTTCAACCTGTTCGGCAACCTGTGGGTCTTCTGCGCCCTGGCCAGTCACTTCGACCAGACCAGCGTAGTCGATTTCCGGGCGGGAAAGCAGGTTGAGCAAGTTGTATTCATGGGTCAACGGCGTGCCGAATTTTTCTGCAATGGCGTCGCCTTGCTCCGTGCCCGGGCGAACCCAGGTACTTTTCAGACGCTGTTCTTCGAGCGCAATGCTTTCGCGTTTTTTGCAGAAGGCCGCCCAGCGGGCGTCATCGACCAGGCCCAGCTCGCGACCTTTTTCGGTCAAGCGCAGGTCGGCGTTGTCTTCGCGCAGGATCAGACGGTATTCCGCCCGAGATGTGAACATCCGGTACGGTTCCTGGGTACCCAGGGTAATCAGGTCGTCGACCAATACGCCGATGTAGGCTTCATCGCGACGCGGGCACCAGCTGTCTTTGCCTTGTGCACGCAATGCTGCGTTGGTCCCGGCCAGCAAACCTTGGGCCCCGGCTTCTTCATAACCGGTAGTGCCGTTGATTTGGCCGGCGAAGAACAGGCCGCCGATCACTTTGGTTTCCAGGCTGTATTTCAGGTCGCGCGGGTCGAAGTAGTCGTACTCGATGGCGTAGCCCGGACGCACGATGTGCGCGTTTTCCATACCGCGAATCGACTGCACGATCTGGATTTGCACATCGAACGGCAGCGAAGTGGAAATTCCGTTGGGGTACAGCTCGTGGGTGGTCAAGCCTTCGGGTTCGATAAAGACCTGGTGGCTTTCCTTGTCGGCAAAGCGGTGGATCTTGTCTTCGATCGACGGGCAATAGCGCGGGCCAATGCCTTCGATCACCCCGGAATACATCGGCGAACGATCAAGGTTCGCAGCAATGATTTCGTGGGTTCGGGCGTTGGTGTGGGTAATCCAGCAGCTGACCTGTTTCGGGTGCTGTTCTTTGGAACCCATGAACGACATGACCGGGATCGGCGTGTCGCCGGCTTGCTCGGTCATCATCGAGAAATCCACAGAACGCCCATCAATGCGTGGCGGGGTTCCGGTTTTCAAACGGCCGACGCGCAGCGGTAGTTCACGCAGACGTTTTGCCAAGGCAATCGACGGCGGGTCACCGGCACGACCACCGGAATAATTTTGCATACCGATGTGGATAAGTCCGCCGAGGAACGTGCCCGTGGTCAGTACGACCGAATCTGCATGAAAACGCAGACCCATTTGCGTAACGACACCGCGTACCTGGTCCTGCTCGACGATCAAGTCATCGGCGGCCTGCTGAAATATCCACAGGTTCGGCTGGTTTTCCAGGGTTTCGCGTACCGCTGCCTTGTACAGGATGCGGTCGGCCTGAGCCCGGGTAGCACGTACGGCCGGGCCTTTGCGGCTGTTGAGCACGCGAAATTGAATACCACCCTTGTCGGTGGCCATCGCCATTACCCCGCCAAGGGCATCGATTTCCTTGACCAGATGGCTTTTGCCAATCCCGCCAATTGCGGGGTTGCAACTCATGGCACCGAGGGTTTCCACGTTATGCGTCAGCAACAGGGTTTTTACGCCCATGCGTGCTGACGCCAGTGCTGCCTCGGTACCGGCATGACCGCCGCCGATGACGATCACTTCAAAACGGGAAGGGAAATCCACCACGCACCTCGTGCCTGCTTATGTAGGTAATCAGGAATTGTTTGTTGAAAGGGTTCTACAGCTTTGGCGGCAAGTATAGGGACTTCGCCCTTCCTAAAGAACCCTTTGCACAAAATTTAACCAGCTGTGGATGAATCACAGACAATAGAAATTAAAAGAGAGAAATTTATTAAATCTTTGTTTTTATGTTTATTTATACTGAGCAACATTTCTGTGGATAGATCTCTGCAGGCCTTTATTTTCAATGTGTACAGAGATTCAAAACGTTGTGGTCATCTGCCGATGAGGCCCTTGGATAAGTGCTTTAAGCCTGTGGATTAAACGACTGGTTATCCACAGGTGGGTTTTTACTCAGGTTTCAGGCCCTGTTATCAACTGGGCACAACCGCGGTTATTCACAGGGCTTAATCCACAGAAACGGCCGATTTCGTCCACGGCAAAGCTGGGAATTAATCCCGGGTGGGACAAAAACAGATCTATTGTGGGAAAACACTGGGCCAGTTAATAATAGCGATTATCATTAACCTACCTTGTCGCGACTATGCCTTCCTCCTCACATACCGCAGCGGTCCAGCACATCTATGAACAGCACCATTCGTGGTTGCGCGGATGGCTCAAGGGAAAATTGCATAACGCCAGCGATGCAGCCGATGTGGCCCACGATACGTTCGTGCGCATGCTTGGTGGATGTCACGCAGCGCAGATCCGTGAACCACGGGACTATCTGACGACCATCGCCAGGGGTCTGGTGATTGACCGCTATCGGCGGCACGCCATCGAGCAGGCCTACAGGCAAACCCTGGCAGAGCGTCCCGAAACCACAGCTATCAGTGAAGAAGACAAGGCAATCATCATCGAAACCCTAGTGGCTGTGGATAAAGCGCTGTCTGGCCTGGGTGAGCGGGCACGGCGAATTTTCGTGCTCGCACAGATTGAAGGGCTGACTTATCAACAGATCGCCGATCAACTGCAGGTATCGCTGACCACGGTGAAGAAACACATGATCCGCGCCCTCACCGAATGCTCCCTGATCATGGCCAGCCGGTAATGGTCAGCCCCGACCGCAAGACGTTCGAGGCCGCTGCCAGTTGGTACGTGCAATTTCAGTCGCAACCACCGACGCCCGCACAACATCAAGCCTGGCAGCAGTGGCTTAATCGTGACCCATCCCACCAGGCGGCTTGGAACCAGATGGAGCAGTTGCAGCGCAGCCTTGGAGCCCTGTCCCCTGACCTCACACGCCGCGCGTTGTCCACCACGCAACAGCGGCGCCAGGTCCTCAAGTGGATGCTGGTGCTCGGCGGCAGTGGCTATCTGGGGTGGAACGTCCAGCAACATACGTCGCTGGGCAACATATGGGCTGATTACCGCACGTCGGTGGGCCAGAGGCGACGCATCGAGCTGGCGGATGGCACGCAGATCAATCTCAATACTCATACCGCTATCGATGTGGCATTTGATGGGCGACAACGTTTGATCCGTCTGCGCGAGGGTGAAGTGCTTATCCACACCGGCACACGGGGTGGGCACTTACCGTTTTATGTCGAAACTCGCCAAGGCCGGGTCCAGGCGCTGGGCACTCGGTTTACTGTGCGCCAACTGCCGGACGCCACGCGGGTTGGTGTCTTGGAAGAACGGGTTGAGATATCCCCCGGCGACCAACCCGAACTTCGCCGCACTATTGGCGCGGGTGAGAGCGCAGAGTTTGATCGGCGCAATGTGCGCGCTGCCCAGCGATATGGCGGAGTACAGGCCGCCTGGGTCGATGGCCAACTGATCGTGCTCGATGCTCGGCTGGGAGAAGTTATCGATGAGTTGGCGCGCTATCGGCCGGGCGTATTGCACTGCGACCCAGCCTCTGCAGGCCTACGCGTTTCCGGGACCTTCCGTCTGGACTCAACCGATGCCGTCCTCACTAACCTGCAAGCGAGCCTGCCGATTCAAGTGAAATACTTTACGCGCTATTGGGTGTCGGTCACCCGAATCGGCTGATCGAAAAAATAATCCACAGAGGGTTATCTTTTTTTGACCTGGTGCGGCCCTACAGGTAATCACGACGCTACCTTCAGGGCTTACTCACCTATGCGCCTTCCCACCCCGCTCCGCAAACGACTTTCCTGCCACAGCATGACCCACGGTCTGCAGTTCATCACCGCTACCACCGGTGTGTTGTTAGCCACCGCCGTCACGGCCGCCAGCGCAACGCAATACTATGCAATTGCCGCTGGCCCGCTGGACAATGCGTTGAGCCAGTTTGCTGCCAGGGCCAATGTGATTCTGTCCTTCTCCCCCCAGCAAACCGCGCGTTTGAATACGCCGGGG
Organism: Hoplolaimus columbus; assembly: GCA_016433075.1. Taxonomy (NCBI): domain Eukaryota; kingdom Metazoa; phylum Nematoda; class Chromadorea; order Rhabditida; family Hoplolaimidae; genus Hoplolaimus; species Hoplolaimus columbus. The sequence goes on along the minus strand of JAEHOM010000007.1, from coordinate 16,806 downwards.
CTGCAAGGTGACTATTCGGTGGACCAGGGCTTTGCGCTGCTGCTGCAGAACTCGGACCTGCAGGCGGTCGCACAAGCTCCCGGCAGCTATGTATTACAGGCGGCCCCTGCTGGCCGACTCACGTTGGCACCCACCACTGTGAGCACTTATCAACAGGGCGGCTTCAATCAAGAGATCGCCGGGGATGTAGGCTACAAGGCGCAGAACAGCCGGATCGGCACGAAGACCAGCACACCGCTGTCCGAGACTCCGCGTTCGGTGTCCGTTGTCACTGGCCAGCGTATCAAGGACCAGAAATCTCAAACCCTGACAGACGTGTTGGGCTACGTACCGGGAATCTTCGCCCCACCGTTCGCTGCGGGCGACGGCTTGGCAGGCGATCTGTTTTTCATTCGCGGTTTCAATGCCACGGATTACGGCTACGGCCTGCTGCGAGATGGCCTGCGAGTTCAAGGCAATCGATACGACACCACCAGCGAACCCTACGGCCTGGAACGGGTCGAGATTTTCCGCGGCCCGTCTTCCCTGCTCTACGGTGAAAACGCACCCGGTGGTTTGGTTAATCTGGTGAGTAAACACCCGACTGCAACCCCGCAAGGCGAGGTGCAGGTGAATTATGGTTCGAATAATCGACGCCAGTTGGGTGTGGATATCTCGGGCCCGCTCAACGACAGTGACAATATTCTGGGCCGGGTGGTGATGCTGGGGCGTAAATCCGACACACAGACCGATCACGTCCCGGACGATCGTCTATATATCGCGCCATCCCTGACCCTGAACTTCGACGACTACAACACCCTGACGCTGCTGGCCAACTACCAGAAAGACCATACCAACCTGGAACTTGGCCTACCCGCCGCCGGTACGCTGCTTACAAATCCCAACGGGAAGCTGTCCAAACACACCCTACTGGGCAATCCGGACTGGAACACATTTGAACGCGAAGCGTGGAGCACCAGCTATGAGTTCAGCCACAGCTTCAATGATGACTGGCAGTTCCGTCAGAACTCGCGCTATATGCAGTCACGCATCAACCGGCACGAAACCTGGCCTGGATCATTGAATAACGGTGGCTTCGGCACCCGGCTGAACATGAACGCCTATGACCGCTACAACAAATCGATGGTCTATTCCCTGGATAACCAGCTCGAAGGCAAGTTCCAGTTGGGCAGTGTGGAAAACACAGTGCTATTGGGCGCCAGCTATGACCGAACCTCGTTCAATCAAGACTGGGATGCGGGTTTCGCCGGCACCATCGATGTGTATAACCCGGTGTACCTGCGCGACCCGCTCACTCCCCTGGCAGTGCAAAACACTTTGCTTGAACAGCAGATGAAAGGGGTTTATGCACAGATCCAAAGCAAATACGACCATTGGCTCTTTCTGCTCGGAGGCCGCCAGGATTGGGTCGACAGCAATTACCGAGACAAGGTCAAGCCATCGAGCAATATCAACTCACAGGATCGTAAATTCACTTACCAGGGCGGGGTGATGTACCAGTTCGACAACGGCCTTACGCCGTATGTCAGCTATTCCACCGCGTTTGTCCCCGTGCAGCAGATCTCCAACGCCGGCTCGCCGTTGAAACCGATCACCAGCAGCCAATATGAAGTGGGCGTTAAGTACGAACCGATCGGCTGGGATACGGCGATGACCGTGTCGGTGTATGACCTGCGCAAGCAGGACGATACCTACCTCGATGCCACCACCAACAGCTATCGCCAAGTCGGTGAAAGTCGCGCCAAGGGCGTGGAAGTCGAGGTCAACAGCAACATCAGCTCCAACTTCAACGTGACGGCGGCCTATACCTACACTGACGCCCGGATAACCAAGGATTCGGCCACTTCGCTGGTAGAAGGCCGTCAGATGACAGGCGTGCCGCGTAACCAGGCTTCGGTGTGGGGCAAATATCGCTTTCTCGACGGCCAACTCAAGGGTTTCTCCCTGGGCGGCGGGGTGCGCTATTTCGACAGTACCTTTTCCTACACCCCGCCTACGCTCTACGGGAAGCTGGACGCAGGAAGCGTCACCTTGGTGGATGCGGCACTGGGTTATCAGATCAACCCACACTGGTCGGTGGACCTGAACGCCAAGAACCTGTTCGACAAGGAATATGTATCCGGTTGCAACGATGCGGGGCGTTGCTATTGGGGTGACAGCCGTACCTTGCTCGGTACGGTGTCTTACAACTGGTAGACGAGGTGGATAACTCGGCTATTTGCCAATGCAAAAGCTGGAGAAAATCCGCCCCAGCAAATCATCCGAGCTGAAAGCTCCGGTGATTTCACCCAGCAGCTGCTGCGCCTGACGCAAATCTTCAGCCAGCAGCTCCCCAGCCCCCGCCAAGGTCAGCTGGGCCCGCCCGTGCTCCAGGGCCGCGCTGGCATGACGCAGCGCTTCCAGGTGCCTGCGCCGCGCACTGAAGCTGCTTTCCGAGGTCTGTTCGTAGCCCATGCATGCTTTAAGGTGCTCGCGCAGCAATTCCAGACCCTCGCCGGCCGATTTCGCGCTCAAGCTGATAGTGACGTGGCCATCTTCACTGGTTTCCAGGGCGATGGCTTCACCCGTAAGGTCGGCCTTGTTACGAATCAAGGTGACTTTGGCCGGGTCTGGCCGTTGTTCAAGAAATTCCGGCCACAAGGCAAAAGGATCCACAGCTTCAGGTGCAGTGGCATCCACCACCAGCAACACACGATCGGCTTCGCTGATCGCCTTGAGCGCACGTTCCACGCCGATCTTTTCCACCTCGTCGTCGGTATCGCGCAGACCTGCGGTGTCGACCACGTGCAGCGGCATACCGTCGATGTGGATATGTTCACGCAAGATATCCCGGGTAGTGCCGGCGATCTCGGTGACGATGGCCGCCTCGCGCCCTGCCAGAGCATTGAGTAGGCTGGATTTGCCGGCATTGGGCCGGCCGGCAATCACCACCGTCATACCATCGCGCAGCAAGGCGCCCTGCCCGGCTTCGCGCAGCACTGTGGATAACTCATCGCGGACTTTATCCAGCATCGCCAATACATGGCCATCCGCCAGGAAGTCTATTTCTTCTTCCGGAAAATCAATCGCGGCTTCGACGTAGATGCGCAGGCTGATCAGTTGCTCGGTCAAGTTATGCACACACAGGGAAAAAGCCCCCTGCAATGAACGCAATGCGTTACGTGCAGCCTGTGCAGAACTGGCTTCGATCAAATCGGCGATGGCTTCGGCCTGGGCCAGGTCGAGCTTATCGTTCAAGAATGCGCGTTCGCTGAATTCCCCTGGTCTGGCCAGGCGGCAACCCAATTGCAAGCAGCGCTGCAGCAGCATGTCCAACACCACAGGACCACCGTGCCCTTGTAGTTCAAGGACATCCTCACCGGTGAACGAGTTTGGCCCTGGAAAATAGATGGCCAGCCCCTCGTCCAATACGCTGTGGTCGGCATCCAGGAACTGGCCGTAATGGGCATAACGAGGTTTCAGCTCCCGGCCGCTGATAGCCTTGGCTGCCACGCCCGCCAATGGCCCGGAAATTCGAACGATGCCGACGCCGCCCCGACCTTGAGCGGTAGCGACAGCAGCGATGGTTTCACGAGGAGCGCTCATCAGCAGGTTTCCAGAACAAAAGTGACGGAAAGCAAAACGCCCCACTAGGGGGCGTCTTGAGTGGTTATCCACAGAGCAAATTACGCCTCGGCTTTTTTGGTAGCCGCTTCGATTTTACGTGTGATGTACCACTGTTGAGAGATCGACAACACGTTGTTGACCACCCAGTACAGTACCAAGCCAGCAGGGAACCACAGGAAGAAGAAGGTGAAGATGATTGGCATCATTTTCATTACCTTGGCCTGCATCGGATCCGGCGGGGTTGGGTTCAGACGCTGCTGGATAAACATGGTCGCGCCCATGATGATCGGCAGGATAAAGAACGGGTCTTTGATCGACAGGTCCGTTATCCACAGCATGAACGGCGCCTGGCGCATTTCCACACTTTCCAGGAGTACCCAGTACAACGAGAGGAACACCGGCATCTGCACCAGAATCGGCAAGCATCCACCCAGCGGGTTGATCTTCTCTTTCTTGTACAGCTCCATCATGGCTTGCGACATTTTCTGCCGGTCATCACCATGTTGTTCTTTCAACGCGGCCAGTTTCGGGGCCACGGCACGCATACGCGCCATCGACTTGTAGCTGGCTGCCGACAGAGGGAAGAAAAGCCCTTTGATCAGCATGGTCAGGAAGATGATCGACCAGCCCCAGTTACCCACGATGCTGTGGATATGTTGCAACAGCCAGAAGATCGGCTGGGCAATGAACCACAGGAAGCCGTAGTCCACAGTCAATTCCAGACCTGGGGACAACTCTTTCAGTACCGCCTGGCTTTTAGGGCCGGCGTACAGGGTAGCGCTGGTTTCAGCCTTGGCACCTGGAGCGACGGTCAACGCCGGGCCAGTGAAGCCAATGATGTAATTGCCCTGGCTGTCCTTGCGGGTTTGAACCAGGTTCGCGTCACCCTTGTTCGGAATCCAGGCGGTCACGAAATAGTGCTGCAGCCACGCTACCCAGCCACCTTGGACGGTTTCTTTCAGCGTGCCCTTGTCGATATCTTTCATCGACACTTTTTTGTACGGCTCGTTACTTGTCCACAGGGCGGCGCCCAGGTAAGTGGCGGTGCCGGTGGCGGTGCTGGAAGACGGATCGGAGCTGGCGTCACGCTTGAGCTGGGCAAACAGGTTGCCACTCCAGGCTTTGTCGCTGGTGTTGTCGATCAGGTAAGTGACCTTCAAATCGTACAAACCGCGGGTAAAGCTGAAACGCTTGATGTAGTTGACACCGTCGAGGCTGAATTTCAGGTCGACGTTCAACTGGTTCTGGCCGTCTGCCAGTTGATAAGTCTTTTGTTCGGTCGAATAAACCGGACGACCGGTAGCACGTGCATCCGGACCATTGGTACCAGTCAGGCCGCTTTGTGCCAGATAAGTACGTTCACCGCCGTTATCGAACAGTTGGAACGGCACATCCGGATGGTCTTGGCGACGTGGATACAGCGGCAGCTTCAGCTGTGCGATATCACCACCCTGTGGGTCGATAGCCAACTCGAGCACATCCGTTTTCACGTGGATGAGGTCTTTGTTGGTGACCACTGGCGTTTCTAACGGGGCACTTGTCTCGCCATTCGCGCTGGGTACATCGGCACTCGCGGACGCATTGTTACCCAGCGGGGTGTCCGGAATAGCCGGCGCAGCCTGATTGGTAGCAACATTCTGAGTCGGCAGGGCAGCCTGACCGTAGTCCTGGTTCCATTTAAGGACCATGACATAGGACACGATTGCCAGGGCGACGATCAGGATTGTGCGTTTAATATCCATGATTACTCGGCCATCGAAGAAGAACGGGAGGTAGGGATAGGTGGAACCGGGTCATAACCACCGGGATTCCACGGATGACAGCGACCTAAACGACGAAAGGTCAGCCAGCCACCGCGCAGAAGACCATGATTTTCTATGGCCTCTAACGCGTAGCAGGAACAACTGGGGTAGAAACGACAGTGACTGGCCATCAGAGGACTAATGGCATAGCGATAAAACTGGATCGGAACGATTGCCAGTTTACGCATCAAGGCTGTCTACCCCTACAGTTTCGGTGCTGACTGCTGGTGCTGGCTTGTGGGTACGCGCCAAACGTTTCCAGAGCTTGCCGAAATGCTGAATCAATTCGGGGTTTTCTACATCACCCAAGCCTTTGCGCGCGACGATAACAATATCCCAACCAACCAGAGTGTCCTGGTGGAGGCGAAACGATTCGCGCATCAGACGCTTGAGGCGATTGCGCTCAACGGAGAGCTTTACGCTCTTCTTGCCGATCACCAACCCGAGACGGGGGTGATCAAGATCGTTGTTACGCGCAAGGAGCAGGAGATTTTTCCCCGGAACCTTGCCGGTGGGGGAGTCAAAGACTGCCTTGAAATGCCGGGGGGTTAGCAGACGCTTTTCCCGACTGAAGTCCTGACTCACCACCAGTACCGGATTATCAAACTGCCAGACGCGCACGACCTTTGGCGCGGCGACGCGACAGGACAGCACGGCCGTTCTTGGTAGCCATGCGAGCACGGAAGCCGTGAGTACGGGCGCGTTTGATGGTGCTTGGTTGGAAAGTACGTTTCATGGCGTTGTTACCTGGTTCGTCCACAACGGGCCGGAATGGCCCCCGTTTTAAGAGACCGGCGATTCTAGAGAAAGCAAGCCTCTAGGTCAATTTCCAACCAGCTTTTCCTTTAATTAGATGTCGACGGGGTCCTGGCGCCCTTCTGCCCGTTTGGCTTCCATCCGGCAGGCGATAGATATAAAAATAAAGAAGGAAGTTATTTAAAGCTTTTCTGTAAAGCTTATAAAAGCTAGGAGCGCGATCATCTGTGGATAACTGCTTTTAGCCCTTGTTCCACGTGGTGTACAGAGAATGACAACACGGGGGAGAAGCGGTGCTCTGCCTGTGCTGCGCTATCGGATAAGCTGTGTGTGGAACGGGTAGTTATCCACAAGCCAGTTACCCACAGACTTTTGACCCCACTTGTGCAACGAGCTCAGGTGGGTTTATCCACAGAGCTTATGCACAGACCACTGGTCGCCTTTTTAGCGGTTAAAGCATTGATTTTGGGTGGCCTGTGAGCAACCTACATGTGGATAAGTGGACGGCTGGCCGCTACAATGGCGGCTGTTTTTGCCTCACCGGCTTTCAACTTAGGGGATATCCGTGTCAGTGGAACTTTGGCAGCAGTGCGTGGAGCTTTTGCGCGATGAGCTGCCTGCCCAGCAATTCAACACCTGGATCCGTCCGCTACAGGTCGAAGCCGAAGGCGACGAGTTGCGTGTCTATGCGCCCAATCGTTTTGTCCTCGACTGGGTCAACGAGAAGTACCTGGGCCGCGTTCTCGAATTGCTCGATGAACATGGCAACGGTCTGGCGCCTGCTCTCTCCTTATTAATAGGCAGCAAGCGCAGCTCGGCTCCCCGCGCCGCGCCGAATGCGCCATTGGCCGCCGCTGCGTCGCAAGCCCAGGCCGCAGTGGCGCCTGTCGCCGCAGCACCTGCACCGACATCTGCGCCGTCCAAGCCGTCTTCGCGCAAAAATGCGCCAGAGAATGAGGAGCCGTCCCGCGACAGCTTCGACCCGATGGCTGGTGCCAGCTCCCAACAGGCGCCTGTGCGCTCCGAGCAACGTACTGTGCAGGTAGAAGGCGCGCTCAAGCACACCAGTTACCTGAACCGCACCTTTACCTTCGAGAACTTTGTCGAAGGCAAGTCCAACCAACTGGCCCGAGCGGCCGCCTGGCAGGTCGCCGATAATCCCAAGCATGGTTACAACCCGCTCTTCCTTTATGGCGGCGTGGGCTTGGGTAAGACGCACTTGATGCACGCCGTCGGTAACCACCTATTAAAGAAGAACCCGAATGCCAAGGTGGTTTACCTGCATTCGGAGCGCTTCGTGGCCGACATGGTCAAGGCCTTGCAGCTCAACGCAATCAACGAGTTCAAACGTTTCTACCGCTCCGTTGATGCCCTGTTGATCGATGACATTCAGTTCTTCGCCCGCAAGGAACGTTCCCAAGAGGAGTTCTTCCACACCTTCAACGCCCTGCTCGAAGGTGGCCAGCAGGTCATCTTGACCAGTGACCGTTATCCGAAGGAAATCGAAGGCCTGGAAGAACGTCTGAAGTCGCGTTTCGGCTGGGGCCTGACGGTTGCAGTCGAGCCACCGGAGCTGGAAACCCGTGTTGCCATCCTGATGAAGAAGGCCGACCAGGCTAAAGTCGATCTGCCGCACGATGCTGCGTTCTTCATCGCCCAACGCATCCGTTCCAACGTGCGTGAGCTGGAAGGCGCGCTCAAGCGGGTCATCGCTCACTCGCACTTCATGGGCCGCGATATCACCATCGAGCTGATTCGCGAGTCCTTGAAAGACTTGTTGGCCTTGCAGGACAAGCTGGTGAGTGTGGATAACATCCAGCGCACCGTGGCCGAGTACTACAAGATCAAGATTTCCGACCTGCTGTCCAAGCGCCGTTCGCGCTCGGTCGCACGTCCACGCCAGGTTGCCATGGCCCTCTCCAAGGAGTTGACCAACCACAGCCTGCCGGAAATCGGTGATGTGTTCGGCGGACGCGACCACACCACGGTCTTGCACGCATGCCGCAAGATCAATGAACTTAAGGAATCCGACGCGGATATTCGCGAGGACTACAAGAACCTGCTGCGTACACTGACTACGTGATGACACCAGCGCAGCTTATTAAGGCAAGGGACTAGACCATGCATTTCACCATTCAACGCGAAGCCCTGTTGAAACCCCTGCAACTGGTCGCAGGCGTCGTCGAGCGCCGACAGACCTTGCCGGTGCTTTCCAACGTATTACTGGTGGTCGAGGGGCAGCAGTTGTCCTTGACCGGTACCGACCTGGAAGTCGAACTGGTGGGTCGCGTCCAGCTCGAAGAGCCCGCCGAACCGGGCGAGATCACCGTGCCGGCGCGCAAGCTGATGGATATCTGCAAAAGCCTGCCCAACGATGCGCTGATCGACATCAAGGTGGATGAGCAGAAGTTGGTGGTCAAGGCAGGCCGTAGCCGTTTCACCCTGTCGACCTTGCCGGCCAATGACTTTCCAACCGTAGAAGAAGGCCCGGGCTCGCTGACGTGCAGCCTGGAGCAAAGCAAGCTGCGTCGTTTGATCGAGCGCACCAGCTTCGCTATGGCTCAGCAGGACGTGCGTTACTACCTCAACGGTATGCTGCTGGAAGTATCGGAAGGCATCATCCGCGCCGTGGCCACCGACGGCCACCGTCTGGCAATGTGCTCGATGCGTGCCGATATCGGTCAGCCGGATCGTCACCAGGTGATTGTTCCACGCAAAGGTATCCTTGAACTGGCGCGTTTGCTCACCGAGCCGGACGGCAACGTCAGCATCGTGTTGGGCCAGCACCACATTCGTGCCACCACCGGCGAGTTCACCTTCACCTCCAAGCTGGTCGACGGCAAGTTCCCGGACTACGAGCGTGTGTTGCCTAAAGGTGGCGACAAGCTGGTGGTCGGTGATCGTCAGGCCCTGCGTGAAGCCTTCAGCCGTACTGCGATTCTTTCCAACGAAAAGTACCGTGGTATTCGCCTGCAACTGGCCAACGGCCAACTGAAAATCCAGGCCAACAACCCGGAACAGGAAGAGGCGGAAGAAGAAGTGGGTGTCGACTACAACGGCGCATCGCTGGAAATCGGCTTTAACGTGAGCTACCTGTTGGACGTGCTGGGTGTCATGACCACCGAACAGGTTCGTCTGATCCTGTCGGACTCCAACAGCAGCGCCCTGGTGCAAGAATCTGACAACGACGACTCGGCTTACGTTGTCATGCCGATGCGCCTGTAATCATGCTCAGCAGAAGCTAGATGTCCCTTAGTCGCGTCTCGGTCACCGCGGTGCGCAATCTGCACCCGGTGACCTTCTCCCCTTCCCCCCGCATCAACATCCTCCATGGCGCCAACGGCAGTGGTAAAACCAGCGTGCTGGAAGCCATCCACCTGCTGGGGCTTGCGCGTTCCTTCCGCAGTGCCCGTTTGTTACCCGTGATTCAGTACGAACAATTGGCCTGTACCGTATTTGGCCAAGTGGAACTGGCTGAGGGCGGACATAGCAGCCTGGGGATATCGCGTGATCGCGGTGGCGAATTTCAGATCCGAATCGACGGGCAAAATGCGCGCAGCGCAGCGCAACTGGCCGAGATCCTGCCGTTGCAACTGATCAACCCCGACAGCTTTCGATTGTTGGAGGGGGCCCCAAAAATCCGTCGGCAGTTTCTCGACTGGGGCGTGTTCCACGTGGAACCACGCTTCATGGCCACTTGGCAGCGCCTGCAGAAGGCCCTGCGGCAGCGGAACTCATGGCTGCGGCATGGTACACTTGACGCCGCTTCGCAAGCAGCCTGGGACCGTGAACTGTGCCTGGCCAGCGACGAAATAGATGAATACCGCCGCGCCTATATCAAAGCCTTGAAACCAGTCTTTGAGCAGACCTTGAGCGAGTTATTGGATCTCGAGGGGCTGACGCTGAGTTATTACCGGGGTTGGGACAAAGAGCGTGAGCTGAGTGCAGTGCTCGCAACGTCCTTGCAACGGGATCAGCAAATCGGACACACCCAGGCCGGCCCCCAGCGCGCTGATTTGCGCCTTAGATTAGGTGCACACAATGCTGCGGATATCTTGTCCCGCGGCCAGCAGAAGTTGGTGGTCTGTGCATTGCGTATCGCGCAGGGCCATTTGGTTAGCCAGGCTCGACGCGGTCAGTGTATTTATTTGGTGGATGACTTGCCGTCAGAACTCGACGAGCAGCACCGCCGCTCGCTATGCCGCTTGTTGGAAGACTTACGCTGCCAGGTGTTTATCACCTGTGTAGACCACGAATTATTGAGGGAAGGCTGGCAGACGGAAACGCCAGTCGCTTTGTTCCACGTGGAACAAGGCCGTATCACCCAGACCCACGACCATCGGGAGTGAAGGCATGAGCGAAGAAAACACGTACGACTCGACCAGCATTAAAGTGCTGAAAGGTTTGGATGCCGTACGCAAACGTCCCGGTATGTACATTGGCGACACCGATGATGGTAGCGGTCTGCACCACATGGTGTTCGAGGTGGTCGATAACTCTATCGACGAAGCTCTGGCCGGTCACTGCGACGACATCAGCATTATCATCCACCCGGATGAATCCATCACCGTGCGTGACAACGGTCGTGGCATCCCGGTAGACGTGCACAAAGAAGAAGGCGTTTCGGCGGCAGAGGTCATCATGACCGTGCTCCACGCTGGCGGTAAGTTCGACGACAACTCCTATAAAGTATCCGGTGGTTTGCACGGTGTAGGTGTGTCGGTAGTGAACGCCCTGTCCGAAGAACTGATCCTCACTGTCCGCCGTAGCGGCAAGATTTGGGAGCAGACTTACGTCCACGGCGTACCACAGGAACCGATGAAAATTGTCGGCGACAGTGAAACCACCGGTACCCAGATCCACTTCAAGCCATCGGAAGAAACCTTCAAGAACATCCACTTTAGCTGGGACATCCTGGCCAAGCGGATTCGTGAACTGTCTTTCCTTAACTCCGGTGTCGGCATCGTCCTCAAGGATGAGCGCAGCGGCAAGGAAGAGCTGTTCAAGTACGAGGGCGGCCTGCGTGCGTTCGTTGAATACCTGAACACCAACAAGACCGCGGTCAACCAGGTGTTCCACTTCAACATTCAGCGCGAAGACGGCATCGGCGTGGAAATCGCCCTGCAGTGGAACGACAGCTTCAACGAGAACCTGTTGTGCTTCACCAACAACATTCCACAACGCGATGGCGGTACTCACTTGGTGGGTTTCCGTTCCGCGCTGACGCGTAACCTGAACACCTACATCGAAGCGGAAGGCTTGGCGAAGAAACATAAAGTCGCCACCACCGGTGACGATGCCCGTGAAGGCCTGACGGCGATTATCTCGGTCAAGGTACCGGATCCGAAGTTCAGCTCCCAGACCAAAGACAAGCTGGTGTCTTCCGAAGTGAAGACCGCGGTTGAACAGGAAATGGGCAAGTACTTCTCCGACTTCCTGTTGGAAAACCCGAACGAAGCCAAGCTGGTCGTCGGCAAGATGATCGATGCTGCCCGCGCTCGTGAAGCCGCGCGTAAGGCCCGTGAGATGACCCGCCGTAAAGGTGCGCTGGATATCGCCGGCCTGCCAGGCAAACTGGCTGACTGCCAAGAGAAAGACCCTGCCCTCTCCGAACTGTATCTGGTGGAAGGTGACTCTGCAGGCGGTTCCGCCAAGCAGGGGCGTAACCGTCGCACCCAGGCCATCCTGCCGTTGAAGGGCAAGATCCTCAACGTTGAGAAGGCCCGCTTCGACAAGATGATTTCCTCCCAGGAAGTCGGCACCTTGATCACCGCATTGGGCTGCGGTATTGGCCGCGATGAGTACAACATCGACAAGCTGCGTTACCACAACATCATCATCATGACCGATGCTGACGTCGACGGTTCCCACATCCGTACCCTGCTGCTGACCTTCTTCTTCCGTCAGTTGCCGGAGCTGATTGAGCGTGGCTATATCTACATCGCCCAGCCGCCGTTGTACAAAGTGAAAAAGGGCAAGCAAGAGCAATACATCAAAGACGACGACGCCATGGAAGAGTACATGACGCAATCGGCCCTTGAAGATGCGAGCCTGCACCTGAATGACGAAGCGCCGGGCATCTCGGGTGAGTCGCTGGAGCGCCTGGTCAACGACTTCCGTATGGTCATGAAGACGCTCAAGCGTTTGTCGCGCCTGTACCCTCAGGAGCTGACCGAGCACTTCATCTACCTGCCAGCCGTGAGCCTGGAGCAGTTGGGCGATCACGCCGCCATGCAAGATTGGCTGGCCCAGTACGAAGTGCGCCTGCGTACTGTGGAGAAGTCTGGCCTGGTATACAAAGCCAGCCTGCGTGAAGACCGTGAACGTAACGTATGGCTGCCAGAGGTCGAGCTGATCTCCCACGGCCTGTCCAACTACGTCACCTTCAACCGCGACTTCTTCGGCAGCAACGACTACAAGACCGTAGTCACCCTCGGTGCTCAACTGAGCACCCTGCTGGACGACGGTGCTTACATTCAGCGTGGCGAACGCAAGAAGCAGGTCAAGGAGTTCAAGGAAGCCTTGGACTGGTTGATGGCGGAAAGCACCAAGCGTCATACCATCCAGCGCTATAAAGGTCTGGGCGAGATGAACCCTGATCAGCTGTGGGAAACCACCATGGACCCTGCTCAACGTCGCATGCTGCGCGTGACCATCGAAGACGCCATTGGCGCAGACCAGATCTTCAACACCCTGATGGGTGATGCGGTCGAGCCTCGTCGTGACTTCATTGAGAGCAATGCCTTGGCGGTGTCTAACCTGGACTTCTGATCAGGCACATCAGCTAAAAACAAAAGGCCAACGCTTAGCGTTGGCCTTTTTTATTGGTCTGCAGACTCGAATTCTTAAATGCTCCACGTGGAACATCGGCGTACTCAATTTTGCGCGGCGGGTGTCACACTCTCCAACCGATACCCGTACCCATAGATCGTCAACAGCTGCCAACCGCGATCAGCTGTCAGCCCTAGCTTGTTACGCAGGCGGTAGATATGCGTGTCCAACGGCCGCGACGACACCATTTCTTCGTGGCTCCAGAACCGCTCATACAGGTACTCGCGAGACAACGGTCGGGCCAGGTTGGCAAATAGACAACTTGCCAAACGGTATTCTCGTTCTGTCAGGTTGATGGGTTTGCCCGCTCGGGTGACGGTCAGTTCGGCATCGTCGAACGTCAGATCGTTAAAGCTCTGCACTTCCTGGGTAGCCGACTTTTGCAAACCGTGGCGCCGCAGGACGGCGCTGACTCGGGCTTTGAGTTCGTTGGGCCGAAACGGCTTGCTGACATAATCATCCGCCCCGCTATTCAACGCCGTGACGATGTCACTCTCGGCATCGCGACTGGTGAGCATGATGACGGCAGGGGGCGATTCCATGTGCTCGCGAGTCCAGCGCAATAACGCGATCCCGGAGATGTCCGGCAGTTGCCAGTCAAGAATCAGCAGGTCAAAGGTTTCCCGGCGTAGCTGGCGCAGCAGGTCTTCACCACGTTCGAAAAAATGCAGCGACCAAGGCTGTTCAGCCGGGCCGGGAATCTGTCGCAGTGTCTGTTCCACCCGTCGCAACTCCGCGGGTTCGTCATCCAGTATTGCGACACGCATGGGTGGGGTCCTTCCTACAAAAAACGAGAGCTTGGATTTGGATAGGGGCACATGCTGTACAAATGCCGGCCTCTGAATCTGAATAATTATGGGCGGATTTTACGGTGCTCGTATCTCTCGATACGCTGAAAGCGCCGTAAACGCCACCCACTACGTCCTCAAAGAAAGATACCGGCTCCAGTCGGTCAGGAAAAGGGTCGGTGCCGATCGCCTCGCTGGTGCGTAATGCCTGCTTGAATGTGCGGTATCGTTCATTGCGCGGCCGCGGGAACTCCTCCAATGAGACCCAAATAAGCTTCACTGGTTTCAGAACACCGTATGCACTTCATCGCAACCCCATGGAGAGGGATCCTGGGCTTATGAAATCTTTACTCAATGACCATCGACTCCTTGGCAACCTTTTGGCGGTAGCCCTGTGAACCTATGGCGCAAAACCGAGAAACGCCAACCTACTCAGGCGCAGCTTTTGTTTCATGGGCTGGTTCGTGAATGGCTGTTGATCGGTTTGGTGCTCCTGCCCTTCACCGCGTACTTATCCTTGAGCGCGGGGCTGGCACTCAACAATCCGCTCTATGACAGCCTGCGCCGCCTGACGCCGTTACCGGCAAATCCACGGATCGTTCTGGTGACCATTGATACGCCCAGCCTGGAAGCACTCGGCCCGTGGCCCTGGCCGCGCAGCGTGCATGCCGAGCTGATTGAACGCCTGAACGCCGCACGGCCAGCGGGCATTTTGTTTGACGTGATCTTCAGTGAGCCCGGCGACAATAATGACGACCAACAACTGGCCGATGCCGTCTGCAAAGCCGGCAATGTATTGCTGCCCATCGCCGGGGACAGCAGCGTCAGCCCCAAGGCCCAGGTAACGCCGTTGTCGCCACTGCTCAAGTGCGCCAAGGGCGTCGGGCACATCAACGTCGAAGCGGATAACGACGGAGTGGTGCGCAGCGTGTATCTACGTGAAGGCCCTCCGGGAAGCACACTTCCTCAGTTGGCGTGGCTGGCATTCGCCATGAGCGAGCACGCCGAGACGATGCCGGGCCTGCCGCAAGAGCCTACTGGAGGTCACTGGCACCAGGAACATGAAATCCGTGTGCCGTTCACTTCGGAACCAGACCATTTTCCCAGTGTGTCCTACGTCAGCGTATTGCGCGGCGAGGTACCTCCCGAGTCGCTGCGTGGTCGCCTGGTTCTGATCGGCGCCTCAGCCTATGGCATGGCCGATCGTTTCGTGACGCCGCTCTCTTCCACCGTAGGTACTACAGCGGGCGTTGAGATCCAGGCGGACGTACTGAATGGTTTATTGCAGGGCCGCAGCATCGTCGATTTGCCCGGCTGGCTGGCGGCGTTGCTGGCAACGTCCCTGGTGGCCCTGCTGTTGGGCCTTCTGCTTGTGCGCCCACGCTACGCCCTGTGGATGACCTTGGCAGGCATGGCCGTGGCTTTGCTGGGCTCATGGGCCTTATTGCGCCTGGGCCACTGGTGGAGCCCCGCAGCGTGCCTGATCGGTTTGTTGCTGAGTTACCTGATCTGGAATTGGCGACGTCTGAGCGTGATCCTCGCCTACTTTGGCTGGGAACTGGCACGCCTGGATAACGAGCCCAAGGTGCTTCCGGAACGTCGTCGCGCGCCCGCCAGTAAGGGCGATGTGCTGCAAGGGCGGATCTTTGCCCTTGAACAAGCCGTCAGCCGTACCCGCGATACGCGGCGCTTTATGGCTGATGGCTTGGAGTGCCTGCCGGTAGCGACCCTGATTACCGATCCCCAGGGCAGTATCCTGTTGGCCAACCGCGTGGCCCGTGAAGTATTCGGCAATGACCTGGTCGGCGAAAACCTCGTCGAACAGCTCGCCGATCTGGGTTATCCCCCGCTGCATAATGGTGTACGCCCTGCCCTCTCGGCGCTGGAGCTGGTCGAGTTTCGCGATATCCACCAACGCAGTTTGCGCATGGAACTGGCCCCTTTGCTGCCTGCCGAAGGGGATTTCGCCCTCGGCTGGTTGTTGAGCCTGACGGACCTGAGCAAGGAGCGTGAAGCCCAGCAGCATCGCGAGACCATGCTGCGTTTCCTTTCCCACGACCTGCGTGCGCCGCATTCAGCGATCCTCGCCCTGCTGGACGTGCACAACGGGGAGTCCCCGGTGTTTACTCAGATCGAACAGCAGGTACGGCGAGCCTTGAGTCTGACCGAATCCTTTGTGCAATTGGCCAAGGCTGAAGCGGACGGTTACCAGTTCCAGCCCACCCTGTTTGCCATGCTGGTGATGGACGCTTTTGATCAAGTGGCGGTGATTGCGCAGTTGAAGGGCATCCATTTGGTCCACGACCTGGATGAGGCGGATGAAGCCATGGTCTATGCCGACCAATCGCTGCTCACCCGGGCATTGTTCAACGTGCTGGAGAATGCGATCAAATACTCCCCATCTGGCACCACCGTCAGGTTAAGGCATGGCAGTGCGCAAGGCTGGTTGGAATGCGGGATAAGTGATCAGGGACCGGGGATTGCGCCGAAGGATCTACCGGAGTTGTTCAACCAATACCGACGTTTCGATTCGGCCCAGGGCAGTGAAGGTCTTGGGTTGGGCCTGACCATGGTCAAGGCGGTAGTAGAACGGCATGGAGGGCGGATCGTGTGCGAAAGTGAGCTAGGCAAGGGCTCGACGTTTATCCTGCTGCTGCCGCTATTGGAGGACTGAAAAAGCGGCTTTTTTGCTGTGCATAAAAAACCGGTCACAAGGACCGGTTTTTTATGAAGAAAAAACTTATGCACGTTTTTGTGAATTTTATGAGCTTCAGAAATATGTAAGTAAATCAGCTTGTTATGAAGCAAAAAAGCCAATTCGCCAACAAAGCGTACACAGGTTATCCACAGATGCTCAAACGGCCGGCGTCTCCACCACCACCGGTTCCGGAGGCAGGGAGCCCATGGCCCGTTGCTGCGCCTCATTCCACGCCGCAGCCCGGTCGTTCAGGGCGGCGATGGCACGTGGTCCTTCGCCTTCTGCGTACATCGGTTCGCCGATCACTACAGTGATAGTGCCTGGG